>SJYT01019357.1:1689200-1766860 GCA_006410635.1 Cephalophus harveyi | reverse complement strand
TAACTGTTGCTTCCTGACCTGCATACAGATTTCTCAAGAGGCAGGTCAGGTGGTCTGGTATTCCCATCTCTTTCAGAATTTTCCACAGTTTATTGTGAACCACACAGTAAAAGGCTTTGGCATAGTCAATAAAGCAGAAATAGATGTTTTTCTGGAACTCTCTTGCTTTCTCGATGATCCAACAGATGGTGGCAATTTGATCTCTGGTTCCTCTGCCTTTTCTAAATCCAGCTTGAACATCTGGAAGTTCACGGTTCACATACTGTTGAAGCCTGGCTTGGAGAACTGTGAGCATTACTTAACTAGTGTGTGAGATGAGTGCAGCTGTGCAGTAGTTTGAGCATTCTTTGGCATTGTCTTTCTTTGGGATTGGAATGAAAACTGATCTTCTCCAGTCCTGTGGCCACTGCTGAGTGACATACTGAGTGCAGCACTTTCACAGCATCATCTTTCAGGATCTGAAACAGCTCAACTGAAATCCCGTCACCTCCACTACCTTTGTTCGTAGTGATGCTTTCTAAGGCCCACTTGACTTCACATTCCAGGATGTCTGGCTCTAGATGAGTGATCACACCATCGTGGTGATCTGGCTCATGAAGATCTTTTTTGTACAGTTCTTCTGTGTATTCTTGCCACCTCTTCTTAATACCTTTTCCTTCTGTTAAATCCATACCACTTCTGTCCTTTATCGAGCCCATCTTTGCATGAAATGTTCCCTTGGTATCTATCTCTAATTGTCTTGAAGAGATTGCTAGTCTTTCCCATTCTTTTGTTTTCCTCTATTTCTTTGCATTGATCACTGAGGAAGGCTTTATAATCTCTCCAAGCTATTCCTTGGGACTCTGCATTCAAATGGGTATATGTTTCCTTTTCTCCTTTGCCTTCACTTCTTTTCTTTCACAGCTATATGTAAGGTATTGCTAGTCTTTCCCATTCTTTTGTTTTCCTCTATTTCTTTGCATTGATCACTGAGGAAGGCTTTATAATCTCTCCAAGCTATTCCTTGGGACTCTGCATTCAAATGGGTATATGTTTCCTTTTCTCCTTTGCCTTCGCTTCTTTTCTTTCATAGCTATATGTAAGGCCTTCTCAGACAACCATTTTGCCTTTTTGCATTTCTTTTTCTGAGGTCAGGGACGGCGGCCGAGTGTGCCAGGCTGCGACAGCACAGGAGGAGCTAAGAGGAGCTACCCCACGTCCGAGGTCAGGGTCAGCAGCTGGGAGGACCTACCCCACAACCGAGGACAGGGGCGGCAGCCAGGAGGAGCAACCCCAGGTCCAAGGAGCAGTGGCTGCGTGGAGGGCCTAGAGGAGCTATTCCACGTTCAAGGTAAGAAGGGGCGGTGGTAAGGAGATACTCCTCATCCAAGGTAACAAGCAGCAGCTGCGCTTTGCTGGAGCAGCCATGAAGAGATACCCCACGCCCAAGGTAAGAGAAACCCAAGTAAGACGGTAGGTGTTGCAAGAGGGCATCAGAGGGCAGACACTCTGAAACCACAATCACAGAAAACTAGTCAATCTAATCACACTAGGACCACAGCCTCGTCTAACTCAATGAAACTAAGCCATGCCCGTGGGGCCATCCAAGACAGGCGGGTCATGGTGGAGAGGTCTGACAGACTGTGGTCCACTGGAGAAGGGAATGGCAAACCACTTCAGTATTCTTGCCTTGAGAACCCCATGAACAGTATGAAAAGGCAAAATGATGGGATACTGAAAGAGGAACTCCCCAGGTTCTTAATACCTTTTCCTTCTGTTAAATCCATACCACTTCTGTCCTTTATCGAGCCCATCTTTGCATGAAATGTTCCCTTGGTATCTATCTCTAATTGTCTTGAAGAGATTGCTAGTCTTTCCCATTCTTTTGTTTTCCTCTATTTCTTTGCATTGATCACTGAGGAAGGCTTTATAATCTCTCCAAGCTATTCCTTGGGACTCTGCATTCAAATGGGTATATGTTTCCTTTTCTCCTTTGCCTTCGCTTCTTTTCTTTCATAGCTATATGTAAGGCCTTCTCAGACAACCATTTTGCCTTTTTGCATTTCTTTTTCTGAGGTCAGGGACGGCGGCCGAGTGTGCCAGGCTGCGATAGCACAGGAGGAGTTAAGAGGAGCTACCCCACGTCCGAGGTCAGGGTCAGCAGCCGGGAGGACCTACCCCACAACCGAGGACAGGGGCGGCAGTCGGAAGGAGCAACCCCAGGTCCAAGGAGCAGTGGCTGTGCGGGCGCATGACCTTGCTTCTATCACCAGTCACATCCACAACTGGGTATTGTTTTTGCTTTGGCTCCATCCCTTCATTCTTTCTGGAGTTATTTCTCCACTGATCTCCAGTAGCATATTGGGCACCTACTGACCTGGGGAGTTCCTCTTTCAGTATCCTATCATTTTGCTTTTTCATACTGTTCATGGAGTTCTCAAGGCAAGAATACTGAAGTGGTTTGCCATTCCCTTCTCCAGTGGAGCACATTCTGTCAGACCTCTCCACCATGACCCGCCCATTTTGAGTGGCCCCACATGGCATGGCTTAGTTTCATTGAGTTAGACAAGGCTATGGTCCATGTGATCAAGTTGACTAGTTTATTGTCATGGTTTCAGTGTGTCTTCCCAAAGATGTCATAACCATCAGCAATTCCAGTCCTCCAGAGCAACCAGGAAAGAGAATAATACCTATGATCTGGCAGGGCCAGGAATCAGTGCCACTCCCTTTGATGAGAGAGGAACTAAGGATGTGAAAAATCAAATCTCAGAATGTTGGCCCCAGACAGCTGAGATGCATGTGAAAGGAATGATTTCAGTATCTTCCCATACATAGAAAAGTGTTAAATCCCTTAATGTGAGATATCTGATTTTCCTAAAATAGCAATAATCTTTTTATATTCAGACTACTTTGTCAAAAACTTCTGACTTCTCCCCACCCCCTAGTCCCCCCTTCCTTGGAACTGTTCCCCCAGGGTCACTTGAGATGCTATCTCCTGGGCCTGAAGTTCTAAAAATTCCCACCTAGTAAAATATAACTCTCAACTTCTAGGTTGTGAGTATTTTTTAAGTCAAAAGACCTTAGAAAACTTTAATTTTTCCACTTATGTGATTTTTAAACTCTATTCTACTGTTTTTATTCTTTAAATTAGTCAGAGGTTTAACATTTTCCTTCCTCTGAGTTTCATCTTTCATCTATTCCTTTCTTGGTTCAAATTATTCATTATGAAGTAGATCCATTAGTAATGCTCTCTTCAAAGACCTATTAGTAGTAAAATTATTGTAGCCTTTAACTATTCATTAGTAAATCCTATCAGATCCTCAAAATATCTGCAGAAATCCAACCACTTTTCACAACCACCACCACCATCACCCTGGTCCTCTCCAAATGGGTGATGGAAAGAGCTCACCAACTGACTGTCCTGCTTCTATGCTTCAGTTCAGTTAAGTTCAGTTCAGTCACTCAGTCATGTCCGACTCTTTGCGACCCCATGAATAGCAGCACTCCAGGCCTCCCTGTCCATCACCAACTCCTGGAGTTCACTCAGACTCATGTCCATTGAGTCAGTGATGCCATCCAGCCATCTCATCCTCTGTTGGCCCCTTCTTCTCCTGCCCCCAATCCCTCCCAGCATCAAAGTCTTTTCCAATGAGCCAGCTCTTCGCAAGAGGTGGCCAAAGTACTGGAGTTTCAGCTTTAGCATCATTCCTTCCAAAGAAATCCCAGGACTGATCTCCTTCAGAATGGACTGGTAGGATCTCCTTGCCGTCCAAGGGACTCTCAAGAGTCTTCTCCAACACCACAGTTCAAAAGCATCAATTCTTTGGTGCTCAGCCTTCTTCACAGTCCAACTCTCACATCCATACATGACTACTGTAAAAACCACAGCCTTGACTAGACAGACCTTAGTCGGCAAAGTAATGTCTGCTTTTGAATATGCTATCTAGTTTGGTCATAACTTTTCTTCCAAGGAGTAAGCGTCTTTTAAATTCATGGCTGCAATCACCATCTGCAGTGATTTTGGAGCCCAAAAAAATAAAGTCTGACACTGTTTCCACTGTTTCTCCATCTATTTCCCATGAAGAGATGGGACCGGATGCCATGATCTTCGTTTTCTTAATGTTGAGCTTTAAGCCAACTGTTTCACTCTCCTCTTTTACTTTCAACAAGAGGCTCTTTAGTTCCTCTTCACTTTCTGCCATAAGGGTGGTGTCATCTGCATATCTGAGGTTATTGATATTTCTCCCAGCAATCTTGATTCCAGCTTGTGTTTCTTCCAGTCCAGCGTTTCTCATGATGTACTCTGCTTAAATATTGCTAATTATTTCCCAAAGATCCATTCTCTCCTCTTTTGTTAAAAGTTTTATCTTAACTACAGTAGAGTAGCAAAGTAACTAGATGAAAAAATTTCAGTTCCTCACATTTATTGCAAATGAAGGGGTTGAGGAGATGTCATAGTTGCCTTTGGGGGATAGCTCTTTGAAGTTGATAAATCTGGGAAGTAGAAGTTTCTCTTGCCTCTTCCTACATTTTAATGCCTATAACATGGATATGATAGCAAGAATTTTAGGAGCCACTGAGTCCAGAAAGTAAATCCGGGAGAGTTACTGAGACTTTGGTACTAAATCTTTGACTAGAGTTTATGCTAGTAATCTTCTAATCGCTCCTCAGTAGCTTTCTTGATATTTATCTCTTCTAGGTTTCCTAATGCTACCTGAATCTGTGGCTTGATCTCTTTTGCCAGCTTTGAAAGTTTCATAGTCATAATCTTTTCAATTATTTTTCAGCCTCATTTTTCTCTCTGCTTCTTCTGAACTGCCAATTACACATCTTTTCAAACTTTTCATGGTATTCATTATCAATCTCCTATGTAATTTTCTCTTTTTTACCTTCCTTTTGTTTCTATGTAATTTATTCTGTACATTATTTTCTGACCTATTTCCAGGTGACTTATTCTTTTATATCTGTAACTAATTTACTATGACCCTATATATTGATTTCTTAGTATTTGGTCATTATTTTTTTCAGCTCTAGAATTTTTATTTCTTTTTTATGCAACTTTTAGTTATCTGCCCTGTTTTAAATCTTATCTTTTATTGCCTTGAAAATATTCAAATCTATTTCTAAAAATATGTGATTTGAATTTTTTGTTTCTATTATCTGTTTTTCTCTTAGTTGTGATCAAGCCACCTTGTCTCCCTGTATCTTGTTTATTTTTTAATGTAAGCATCACATTTAATGCAAAGTAATAGAAATAACTTAGGGACATATTAATGTCATCTTCCACCAGAGGGGATTTGTATTTTTTCTGGTAGTTAGCTAGAAATTTCAGATCATCTTAATGAAAGTTTGAGATGATTCTTATTTGGGCTTCAGTTCTCATAAAAGCCTGTCTTTTAATGATAGAACCATATTTGTAGGTTATATTGCTTTGTGGTCCCAAACCAGTGTCCGAGGTATTTATCATTACCCCTATCTTAGGCAGGCAGTGAACTCCAGTCTTTGTTCCCATGGCCCAATGATCTGTTCAAAATCCTGCTAAGTTCCTGATTCTCTCAGATGGTCTTTATGATATAAACATGTACATAAAAGTGGCCTCAAATTCATAACTCTTCTTTTTTATTTCATCCCCTAGAGCTTGCTCTTTTAATTAATCCCTGTCTCTTTCATCCTCAAATGAAATCCAGCTGATTTACTAAAAAAAATTTTTTTTTTGCCAGTTTAATAGTTCTTAGCTTGAAGGCGGATCTGATTTACTTTGTTAAGAATTACTGGAAATGAATTCTTATAAGTTCCGTTTACTTTTAAAACATTTTTCTACAAAGTCTCCTTCTTCTGGTATGTTTTAGATTCCTTTTATACATCTTTCATTTTTATTCTAAAGGTAGTTATTTTGTAGTCTCTACTCAATAATTATGTTATTAGAGGTCCTTGGAGGGTATAAAGTGTTTCCCTGAGGCTCAGACAGTAAGGAATCCTACACTGCAGGAGACCCAGGTTTGATCCTGTGTGGGAAAGATCCTCTGAAGAAGGTAATAGCAACCCACTCCAGTATTCTTGCCTTGGAGAATTCCATGGACAGAGGAGCCTGGTCACAAAGAGTCAGACATGACTAGAAGATATAATTCTGTTGTTTATTGTTTGTGTTTTTTTTTTAAGGGAGTTCTAGATTTACATGGGCTTCCCTAATAGCTCAGTTAGTAAAGAATCCACCTGCAATGCAGGAGACCCTGGTTTGATTCCTGGGTTGGGAAGATCTGCTGGAGAAGCAATAGGCTACCCACGCCAGTATTCTTGGGCTTCTCTTGTGGTTCAGCTGGTAAAGAACCTGCCTCCAATGCTGGAGACCTCGGTTCAATCCCTTGGTTGGGAATGTCCCCAGGGAAAGGGAAAGACTACCCACTCCAGTATTCTGGCCTGGAGCATTCTATGGACTATACAGTCCATGTGATCACAAAGAGTCGGACATGACTAAGTGACTTTCACTTTTCTAGGTTTACATACTAGATTGATCCCTTAATTGTTGTGTGACTTTAGACAGTCTGCTTAAATTTTTAAGGCTTGATTTTCTCCACCTTTTGAAATGGAAACAATGTTAAACATAATTTACATAGTTAGCTATTGCAATGTAGATTTTTATATTTACCTATTAATATAATAGCAAGGAATCATGGATGATTTTTTGCTTTTTACCAGAAAATAAGTTATAATACAAAGATTTCATTCTGTAGATAAATAAAACTTGGTATTTTGGAGCTCCTCATAATTGCAGTGATTCAGTTTGACATTACCTTGACAGACAGAACTCACATTTTTACTGCTAGAGAAACTTCGGGATTTTTGCTTCCAGCAATATTGAGGGCTAGATCACCTACTACAAATGCACTGGATATAATGCAATAACATTTTAAAGTTCACAAGGACACTCCTCATTGTTTACAAAAAAGAAAAAGCAGCAATCTGGCATGGTAAGTCTATATTAGATTTGTGACTGCAAGCAGGTATTTTCTGATTCAAGGAGGCTTGTGTTTTCATGATTCAATACATTTCACTTATGCAAAGTGATCCTACAGTCAATTCCTTCAAAGGGATATTTGCTCAGTGAAAAGACAGGCTAGGAAAATAACATCTTCTTACCAGCAAAGATATATGACAAGGTCACTTGTTTGTCCTTGGTTCTTATTCTAGGTAGGGCAAAAAGAATGTGCTTCTTAACAATTTCTAAATATAACCACAACTTCATGTGGAATCTGTAGTTGGATTTATATAATCTAAATCCTGGAAATTAAAATAATGTGGCCATGGGTATCTGGCAGAAACAAATAAAGTTACTCTCTAGAAAGATCCACACTTAACTCAGATCCCCACATTATGGGTTTAGATTAACTGAGCTTTAAATTCAAAATCATAAAACACTCAAGAAGTAAATCGTCACAAATGGGAATCAATATGAACAACAATGGAGTTTGAAATGTGGTACAGAATCAATGGGAATTTTTGTTTTGCTTTTTTTTTTTTTAAGGTGGAATAGACTTAAGTCTATTTCTAGGTCAAGAGGAAAAACAGATTTTAGATGGGAGAGTAAGGGGAAATAATTGATAGAAATTCTGCCAGTATACTGGAAGAGAGATGGAGAGCAGAGGTTGAAGGGAGAGGGCCCATTCATCCCCTGAGGAAGGGAAGCTGATGCTGACATGTTGAGTTAGGAATGGACAAGTCCTTGACAGATTCATGGTTTAATTTTCTCAAGTAATAGGAAGACAAAGAAGGTGAGAGTGGGTAGTGGAATTGGAAGCCTGTGGAACCAGGTAAAAGTTCAGATTATGCATGAAAGAAAGAGAGATGAACAAGGAAAAGAGAAGGGCTGCTGATCAGTGCTGACAACCTGAGTATGGACATGGAAATTTGAAATATACTCATTTTGTGATGTTGTGACATATCAACCGTGGAAATGTGGAGAAGCTGTAAACCACAATTATAATTAAAGGCACATTTAGAGCAAAGGCAAATGAGTAACTGGGATTCTTGTATCAAAAAAAGATGAAGTTCTATTTAGTGTTCAGATTTTAAGAAAGAAAAAAATTATTATAGGAGTTTTGAAGTCTTTGGTTGAAGATTATTATATTATAAATATTATATATATTACATTATAAATATATTACAAATTATTATAAATTTAAAAGTTTTATGCTAGGAAAAGTAAACTATCATAAAATTTCCTTACATCTACAAATACTGGGCAAATGAACTCTTACTGAATTTCTTTACTTTTTACCTGATTAAATTGATTGCCAAAATCAATTTTTTAGATTGTTTTTTTTTTTCTCTTTCTCCATATGTATTTAGCACAACATAAAGAAAAAAATCAATCTTAAATCTCTTGCAAACAATATATTCAGAAAGTGGCTAGGTACTATGCATGTTAAGTTTGAAATCTTGATAGCCATAGAATGTGTGTATGAATTTTAAGTGGTTTCCAATATCTTCATTTCAACTCCCCTGGAATCATTCACTGTGTTAGGTGTTCTAATCATTTATTGATCTTCCGGTAACTAGCATGGCAGCTTCAACAAAAGCCCTACTGTCTTTCTGTCCAGAATCCCTGCTGCACTACAGCGCCTGCTGTGAAGAAAATTAAGTATGGATGAGAGATCCTTGCTGATTTCATTCCCAGCAGGCCACAGGAGAGAAACACACACACACACACACACACACACACACACACACACACTTTGGTTCAGGAGATCCTGTAGCAAGAGAGAAAATAAGGAGAAATTAGAAGGATGTTTAACGATAAGAGAAAAAATTAGCTGAAAAAGTAAACAAGGTCTGACGGTATTAAACGATTGTGAAACCCAGAGATTATAAGAAGAAAGAGTATCTCCAATAATGGTTTGGAGAGAGAGTTCAATTTGGGAAGTGCCCAGAGTCTAAGAAAGCAGCGACTTGATCTGATTCCAGTGTTCTTGGCATCTCACACAGCTTTTTGGCAAGCGTGCCTCCTCTGGAGGCTGCTAACTGCTTAGGGCCATTCAGGGGGAGTTTATGCAGAACATTAGGTAATCTAGAGCCTTGTTTAACTTAGTTGCTACGTCCAGTTGATTGCCAACATTTTCTTTTTGTTATTTGATACCATTGTGATGTTAATTTTGAAGGACAGTGAGAATTAATTAGAATGAGGTATATTTTAAGTCTGACTAAAATATTATCAGGGCCAAGAAACTCTTCACCCCAAATCTCTTGGACTCATTATTTTGACTCAAGGAAGCTCAAGGAAGCTACTATTTCCAAACCACTCAGTTGTTTAATCCCTGGACAGCATGCTACTTCGGTTCCTCTGCGCTCTGCTTCAGCTTCTGCCTTAGGAGAAGGAAGCACCTAGTGGGGGGTAACTGAAAATCAGCAGAAGCATACTCACTGAAAACATGCTTAAAGGAAGTAAAATTTTTGTTCATGAATGTGACAAACTGCTTCTTACAAAATGGTGATGATATACCATAAAAACAGAGCATCTGAAGTGAGAGAAAAATAAGAATCAGGGTGTTTAAACATCACATCATAAAGCCCATAGGGTTTATTTTACAGGAAATCCCCTCAGGTCCTCATCCAGAGCTATTTTTTGTATTTTGTGTAACACTCCTGTGTGCCTGATTATCTACTTTTTCAACTAACAAATGGTATATAGAGTATGTAAATCTAGATAACTGTGAGAAGTCTGCTATCAAGCTCCATGAGGATAGAGGCTGTATTGATCTCATTCAGTTTTTGGATTTCCAATGCCTAGTATATGCCTACCACACAGCAGCAACATGAGAAATATTTGTTGAATGAATAAATGAATGGAAATTAATTAGAGTTATCAGGAAATCTAGATTTTTTTCATTGAACCAGATGTGTGATATATCCTGAGAGACTTGAAAAAAGTCTCAGCTGTGATGCTAACTGTGTTACTTTTTAGAGGTAATTGAAATGGAAAATATTTCACCATTTTTTCCCTGAAGTCTGTCAGCTCTGTCTTGAATGACTTAAACTGTGAAATCTATAACAGAATATTCACAACTACGTAGATTGAAAACAACTCAACCATAATCAAAATAGTGACCTCCAATAGAAAACCAATATCCTTTTATTAGCTTCTTAAGCCAGGCTTTGGGCTTCCCTCATGGCTCAGATGGTCAAGAATCTGCGTGCATTGCAAGAGACCCGGGTTTCATCCCTGAGTCAGGAAGATCCCTTGGAGAAGGAAATGGCTACCCACTCCAGTATTCTTGCTGGAGAATCCCATGGACAGAGGAGCCTGGTCAGCTATAGTCTATGGGGTCAGAAAGGGTTGGACAGGTTTGAGGCTAACATTTTCACTTTTCTTTTTAAGCCAGACTTATTTTTAATGTGTTTTGAATGTTTGAAACACAGCCCTTACCAAACTTACTCTAAAGTACAATGCATATGACCTAAATCTTATCTCTACCAATAATCTTTTAATGAAACTAATAATCTACTTATTGATTTAATTCAACACAGAGGAGCTGGTTTTATTTTACAGGGGAATATGATATCTGAAATAAAACAGCAGGTAAGATGGAGTGGAAGAAATAGACAGGGGCAGATTATGTAGGATATTGAAGGCCATATCTAGAATTCTGGTTACAATTCTAGGTGCAATGAGAGCCATACAAGGGTGTTAGAAGAGTAATCTCAGTTGTTGCAGACAATTGGACTGACCTTTTCATAGTAACAACTGGAACACATATGTGTGTGTATGTTTGTGTGTATATAATTTGAAGGCATTGAATAGTAACTAGAAGCAAAGAGACTTAGGATTTAACCCTTAAAAGAAGACACTCATATGCACAGGAGATATTCACATTTATATGACCCCGCCCCCCCTTTTTTTTTACACAAGTCTCTCTGCTGTCTGCACAATATAGAACATCTAGACTTAAGCAGAAAGTCAGAATACTACTGGCCTGAGAAATTAAAAGTTGGTGTTCAAGGATGCCAGAGTGGCTGAAAATTTGGGAGGACACACTATAAGAGGAATTTTTAGACACGAGACACAATAATATGAAGATGAACTCTATTCAAATACTTGGCTGACTTCTGGACTATGTAAGTATGAGGGAGACTCCAAGAAACCCACTTAGAAAGTAGTAGTTGAAAGGATGAAAAAGTGAGTAGAGATATTAGATGCTTCTCAAAGCAGAAAAGAGTTTTGAGTCTGAGTTCTTTCAAACCAAGATTTTGATAAACTCCCAGGGTTTTGCAACCACCTACCCTAGAAAATCATAACAATAAGCATCCACAAGTTCTAGGTGATCATCCAATAATTTAACTCACTTCTAGAACAAAAATCAACAATCTTCCAGTGAAGAAAATAGATTACAGTATTTTACAATGGAACATAATATATGATGTGAGATAAAAGCTATAAATATGCAAAGCAGAAGAATGTAACTTTTAATCAAGGGGGGAAAACCCCCAACATGAATCAGGTGTACAAATTAGCTTATGAGGACTTTAAACTTGATTTTATAAACATGTTTAATGACCCAAAGGAAATGATGGTTATAAAGAGTGAACATGAGAAATCTCAGTAAAGAAAGAAAATCTATTCAAAAAAGAAATTTTAGATTTGAAAAGTACAGTTTCTGAAATGAAAAAAAACAAAAAAATCACCAAATTGGCTTAACAACATATTGGATGATGCAGAATAAAGTCAGTAATGAGAAGACAAGTCAATAAAAATGATCCAATCTGAAGATGAGAAGGAAAGCAAAGACTGGGAAAAATATCATATCTTCAATGGCCTCTGGGATAATATTGAGTGATCCAATATATGTCTAATATGAATTCTAAAAAAAGACATAGAAGGGGAAGAAATGTTTGAAAAACTAATGACCCAAACTGAGTGAAAAATATAAATTTACAGATAGGAAGCTCAGAACACTCTAAACAGGATAAATCAAAGAGAACTAAACATTAGGTACATCATAGTCAAAGTTTTGGAAAAGCCAACATAAGTTTAAATTTTGGAAGTGGTCAGAAAAACAAGACACATTACATACACAGGAATAATGATGCAAATGGTGGCTGTTTTCTCTCCAGAAATATTGGAGGGCTGACGACAGTAGAATGACATTTTTAAAGTAGTGAAATAGTATATATATACCCCTACCATCTATGGTTCTATATCCAGTGAAAATATTCTTCTAAAATAAAAGCAAAATATAGATGTTTTCAGATAAATGAAAGCTGACAGAATTAGTTATCATCAGGTCTGTTCTTTCAAGAAATACTAAAGAACGTCCTTCAGGCCAGAGGGAAATAACATCTGATGAAAATTGAATCTACTGCAGGGGAGAAGAGAACAAAAAATGGGAAATATATATATAAATATAAAAGACAATTTATTTCTTCTTTCATTTCCTTTATAATACAACTGACTAAGGTTTGTGAAACATTTATAATACAAGTAAAAAATAATAAAAATAGTACAAAAGAGGAGATAGCTAAATGGAATTTTACACTTATAAGATTCCTAATTTTATATTAATTAACACACTTATTAAGTATAAGTAGAATGTGGCAATTAATCCCTAGGATAACCACAATCAAATAATACAAATGGTAGTTCTAACTAAAAAGTCAATATATAAGTTAAAATAAAATGATAAAAATTATTTGATTAACCCCTCTTTCCTCCCAAGAAAGGCAAGAAAGAAGGACCAGAGAAGCAAAACACAGAAACAAACCAGAGCAAATAGAAACCAAGAAGTAAAGTGGTATAATTACAATTGACCATATCAATAATTGAATTAATCTTTTTTTCATTAAAAAAATTATCTTTATTTAGGTTTCTGATTTAGCACATGTCTCAAAGGCTAATCAACATAAAGAAGTAAATAAGACATTAATTGAAAGTCTTACATCTCCCTAAATTCTGACCAAGAAATGTCAAGATTGCCACTATTAGCAGAACTCCAACTGAGTCAAGTTATAGATAAGCTATCATGAATGACGTACACTGTGCACAGATTCACAGAGGCCAAAGACATGCTAGCACTGGGCTCTCTCCTCTTCCTTGTTGATATCTTTCCTTGGGACAGTCTACTTTTGCTTTCCAGGCCTAATTCCAAATAAAGTCCAAAGAAGGCTCAGGGTCACCCTGATTCAACACTCTGCTGGGGGAATGCATTCTCTAACTGTTGTTCTGGCAACTTTGTTTTTGCCAGGATGAAGTTCAGATTGAGATGTGCAATACAATCTAGACGACAGTGCAGACTAGGTCAAGAACTAAAGTTGAGCAGTAATCCGAGTTAAGGCATGAATGTACACACACACGCTCGCACACACACATGCACACACACAGCACCCACACTATCATGAATAGAAGATTCATTATTTATTTATTCATCATTTAATTTAATTGCATTAAATTTAAAATGGTCTACTGGGCCAATCAAAAGGCAAAGTTGACAGTAAAGAGGGAATTAAAAGGATGAAAGGGAGAAATACACTGGTAGTAGGTGCTTGCTATTGTTGTTTAGGAGAAGTTGTATAGCCTGAAGATTATCTGATGTAATGTGATATTGCTGTATTGTATATGTTAGAGCTTTGACTGATTTGTCAGACTTAACTTTACAAGTAGAACTTCCTATTGTTGTTGGTTTACTTCATTCTGTGCACACTGGAAATGAAAGCACACATCCAGGTACTAAATTATCTTTCTTTTGGATGTTTACAGCCTGGAAAGCATTGAAATAGCCAAAGAATAATGAAACAGGAGAACTGGGGCCAATGCACCCCTGGTTATTTCTTTCCTGAGTTATTACTTTCCTTTATATCATCCAGCACAAAATAGCATGTATCTATTTTTAATGACACCCAGGGGATAATATTCCTTTGGAAACTTAGAGCAATGCTTAGCAGGTGTCTCTGTAAAGGGATGCTTTATATGTAGCATGAATCCTTTGTGCTGCTCTTTGAGTTTATTTTGAATGAATTAAGAATTTGTTGAACACCTGCTATGCACTATACACTGGGGAAGGACAATTAAAGTCAAAAGCAATATTAAAAGAGTGTCTCTATCCTTATTAAAATTTACGTGGAGAAAGGTATATAAATATTCAAGTAGTTAATTAAAAATACAAGGAATAGGATAGATATTAATTGGCTAGCAAAGATAATAAACACAATACAAATCACTACTAAGTATAGGGACTGTGAAATGGGCTAATAAGGAAGAACTTCAGAGAGAACATGTGAGTTTCTCTGAACCCAAAATCATGTGTAAGGTTCAGATGGTAGGGAAAAGGATGAGAACTCATTCCAAGCAAAGAAAATTGGGGAACAATACTGTGCCACAGTGACTCACATGTTGTGCTTGAAAGGCCAGACAAGCCCAAATAGAAGAGAGACTTTGAGTGGCCATGCACCAGGCTCTAAGGCAGGAAATGCAGGCTGGACAAAACCTATATGAGGCATAGAAGGTAGGCTAGGTTGCTTCAGCTTCCACCAGGAAGCCACTGGTTGTGTTGGAGGGGAAAAGTCACATGGCAGACATAGTTCATGAAAACAGATTAATCTGAGTGTGAAGAGTTGCAAGGACAGGAGGGGAGAAGATTCCTTTTATTTTGCCCTTAGTACTGCAAGGAGATCCAACCAGTCCATTCTGAGGGAGATCAGCCCTGGGATTTCTTTGGAAGGAATGATGCTAAAGCTGAAACTCCAGTACTTTGGCCACCTCATGCGAAGAGTTGACTCATTGGAAAAGACTCTGATGCTGGGAGGGATTGGGGGCAGGAGGAGAAGGGGACGACCGAGGATGAGATGGCTGGATGGCATCACGGACTTGATGGACGTGAGTCTGAGTGAATTCCGGGAGATGGTGATGAACAGGGAGGCCTGGCGTGCTGCGATTCGTGGGGTCGCAAAGAGTCGGACACGACTGAGCGACTGAACTGAACTGAACTGATACTCAGAGGAGGAGTTGAATAAAGCAAAGTTGTCTGTGGAAAAGAGTAAATACATTTCGGATAGTCTCCCTTTAATAAGCCCATAAGGGAATGCTAATATTAATTGTGGAACTGTTTCAATGAGAATATTACACATTGTTGAGTATCTGTTAATTTTTGGTTGAGAAAATTTATGTGACTTCAGTTATGATCTATTAGTGATCCTATAGTTGTATCCTCTAACAGCCTAGAACTCCTTTTGGATGAACTGCACTGAGTCCCTAGGAGAAAGGGCTTGGAATTTTAAAGTCTTCATTGGTGCATCTTCATTAACTTTCCTTTGTTCATGGGGGATAGAAGCTATCCATGAAAACTTAATCTTTTTTAAAAAATAAAAATAAACTATTAATGCCTCCATAGAGACTTTCACTCTGTATTTCATTTTGACTTCAGGCTTATTTCAATCATCTTTGTGATGAAGTGGGAACACATTTTTATCATATTTGCTGTGAAAGATTTATGTAATTCAGGTACCAAAATATCTAGAACACCTGCATAAACCTGGAAACTTTATAGTACTAGTTGGCAATATGGTACCCTGCCAGATAAGCACATCAGATGGAACTCTTAAAAAAGAAGTATCAAAAACTCTTTTATGATAGTGGCTAAATTTGTTTACCATGAAATATTGGAAGTGGTGTTAGGGGCCAGACTGGAATAGGATTTAAGAAAATATTTTAATGTAAAAAAATTTTAGAGAGAAGTTTATTCTTTTGAGCTTTCCTTGTGATATTGTATCACCTGTTTCCATAATGCTAATGGGCATCTTAGTCAATGAAATTTTCTATGAATTCTACTCTATCTTGTATATATCATCCTGGAATATCAAAGAAGCTCTATCTATCAAAGGAAGTACTGGGAGCAGTATGGATAGGACTTTGCAATGCGATGATACGATCACACTACATGTTAGAGCATTTCTTGGAAAATTTGGTAATCATTAGACTAGATATGATTTATCATACAGTTATGAATGAAAACTCTAGGAACTCATTCAATTCTGATTTCTTTTAATTTTTAGCATTTACATATTGTTTTGAATCACATGAGGTTACTAGGATTTGGTGAATGAAGAGATATTTTACTATTATCCAGAATTCTACAAACCTAATATTATTTGGAAACACTGTAGATGGTTAGAATTACTGACCTTAGATGAATGAATAGTGTGCATCAAGATAATTTTATATGCAAAGTTTAGTCATTTCTAAGACATGATTTTTGAATTACTTTCTGCTCTTACGTTGCTTTAGAAGAAACATTAAAAGAAATCAGGGAAAATTCTCTTGCAAAAAGTATCCAGCATGTTAGAATCTGGACATGTTCTTGGCCAGACCATTACCATCATAGATAATTCTAAGATAAATATTCTTAACTATTTAATAGCCATTCAGAGTATGAGAGTAAGAGAGCAGCCATTCAGAGATAAAATGGCTTATTCTGTCATCCATCCGCTTCTTGTTCTGAGATTTCACATGAATAAAATTTTAATTTCCATGAAATGGAAGCTTACCACCTATAAATGTGAAAGATGAATATGCAAATATTTACATGTTGACTTTTATCTGCATCTCTCAATGCTTTAGAGATGTCCTACTGAAATGTTGTTGCTGAGCCATGAAATACACCAGGATTCTTGGCCTCTGGAGGAGAAGAATTCAATCTGAGGCCAGTGATGAGGGTTGCTTGCTCAGAACTTTTGTGTAATTAAGTTTTATTAAAGTATAAAAGAGATAGAGAAAACTTCTGACATAGACATCGGAAGGGGGCAGAAAGAGTGCCCCCCTGCTAACCTTTAGCCATGTTATATACCTATCAGCAAGCTGTTATTTAGAGAAAGGAGATGTCCCAAAACTCAGTGGCACCAGGCCCTTCACCCACAACATGCATTTTGAGATAATATTGGCAACAGGTGAGTCACACCGGGCCATAAAACCATTGACATGAATCTTCAAGAAAGGCAGGTTTCCACGTAAGTGTATAGGTTCATTAACATAGATTAGGAGAACAATATGTAAGTAAAACAAACAGGTTTGTTGAGCCCTTATCAATTCTGAGTCTTAAGTAGAACCTATTTGAAGAAAGACAGAGTCTAGGGTAAATACATATTTCAATTGACAAAGCTGAAGGAAAACATTTCCATAAGAAAAAGGCATTGTTTGAGAACAGTTAAGTTCAGGTGGAAATAGGTGTCCTCACAGCAACACAGAATTTTAAGAGAAACGTCTTTTTAAATTTGTATCAGTCAGTCAGTTCAGTCGATCAGTTGTGTCTGACTCTTTGTGACCCAATGGATTGCAGCACGCCAGGCTTCCTTGTCCATCACCAACTCCCAGAGCTCACTCAAACTCATCTCCATTGAGTTGGTGAAGCCATTCAACCGTCTCATCCTCTGTTGTCCCTCTCCTCCCACCTTCAATCTTTCCCAGCATCAGGGTCTTTTCAAATGAGTCAGTTCTTTGCATCAGGTGGCCAAAGTAGTGGAGTTTCAGTTTCAGCATCAGTTATTCCAATGAATATTTAGGATTGATTTCCTGTAGGATGGACTGGTTAGATCTCCTGGCAGTCCGAGAGACTCACAAGAGTCTACTCCAACACCACAGCTCAAAAGCATCAACTCTTCAGAGCTCAGCTTTCTTCACAGTCCAACTCTCACATCCATACCTGATTACTGGAAAAATCATAGCTTTGACTAGACAGACCTTTGTGGGCAAAGTAATGTCTCTGCTTTTTAATATGGTATCTAGGTTGGTCATAACTTTTCTTACAAGGAGCAAGTGTCTTTTAATTTCATGGCTTCAGTCACCATCTTCAGTGATTTTGGAGCCCTCCCCCCGCCCCCCTCAATAAAGTCTGTCACTGTTTCTACTGTTCCTCAAAAGTTAGCAGTGGCCAAAAGACTGGAAAAGGTCAGTTTTCATTCCAATCCCAAAGAAAGGCAATGCCAAAGAATGCTCAAACTACCACAGAATTGCACTCATCTCACATGCTAGTAAAGTAATGCTCAAAATTCTCCAACCCAGGCTTCAGCAATACGTGAACTGTGAACTTTCTGATGTTCAAGCTGGTTTTAGAAAAGGCAGAGGAACCAGAGATCAAATTGCCAACATCCGCTGGATCATGGAAAGAGCAAGAGAGCTCCAAAACAACATCTATTTCTGCTTTATTGACTATGCCAAAGCCTTTGACTGTGTGGATCACAAGAAACTGTGGAAAATTCTGAAAGAGATGGGAATACCAGACCACCTGACCTGCCACTTGAGAAATCTGTATGCAGGTCAGGAAGCAACAGTTAGAACTGGACATGGAACAACAGACTGGTTCCAAATAGGAAAAGGAGTACGTCAAGGCTGTATATTGTCACCTCACTTATTTAACTTCTATGCAGAGTACATCACGAGAAACGCTGGGATGGAAGAAACAAGCTGGAATCAAGATTGCTGGGAAAAATATCAATAACCTCAGATATGCAGATGACACCACCCTTATGGCAGAAAGTGAAGATGAACTAAAGAGCCTCTTGATGAAAGTGAAAGAGGAGAGGGAAAAAGTTGGCTTAAAGCTCAACATTCAGAAAACAAAAGATCATGGCATCTGGTCCCATCACTTCATGGGAAATAGATGGGGAAACAGTGGAAACAGTGTCAGACTTTATTTTTTGGGCTCCAAAATCACTGCAGATGGTGACTGCAGCCATGAAATTAGAAGACGCTTACTCCTTGGAAGAAAAGTTATGACCAACCTAGATAGCATATTCAAAAGCAGAGACATTACTTTGCTGACTAAGGTCTGTCTAGTCAAGGCTATGGTTTTTCCTGTGGTCGTATATGGATGTGAGAGTTGGACTGTGAAGAAGGCTGAGCACCGAAGAATTGATGCTTTTGAACTGTGGTGTTGGAGAAGACTCCTGAGAGTCCCTTGGACTGCAAGGAGATCCAACCAGTCCATTCTGAAGGACATCAACCCTGGGATTTCTTTGGAAGGAATGATGCTAAAGCTGAAACTCCAGTACTTTGGCCACCTCTTGTGCAGAGCTGACTCATTGGAAAAGACTCTGATGCTGGGAGGGATTTGGGGCAGGAGGAGAAGGGGACGACAGAGGATGAGATGGCTGGATGGCATCACTGATTCGATGGATGTGAGTCTGAGCGAACTCTGAGAGATGGTGATGGACAGGGAGGCCTGGTGTGCTGCGATTCATGGGGTCACAAGGAGTTGGACACGACTGAGCAACTGAACTGAACTGAATTTTAATGTATTGCCAGTTTGTTCACCACAGATTGGAATAGATATCATGATGTAAAGCAACCCTGGCCTTTGCCCTGAGACTGGAAACCTGGGGAAGCAGCCTTAAGCCTTATCCTGTAACTGCTCTAAGGGAATGGAAGTCATTGATTTCCTCCCCTAGTCCTCCATAAGAGCAGTTTAGGGTGTTTTCAATGGTAAACATTTGATTGTCATAGACCCACTTTAGGTTATAACAGAAGTAATGACAAAGGACTGGGTTATCTGGTCCTGTAGTGGCATTAAGGATATTTTAATAATAGGCTGGGTGGAGTGATGTTGGCCTTCAAGGGGGCAGGGTCCTGTTTGTAGGAGTTAGTAAGTGACTTAAGAACAAATTGATAAGAGGCACCTCACTCCAGTACTCTTGCCTGGGAAATCCCATGGGTGGAGGAGCCTGGTAGGCTGCAGTCCATGGGGTCACGAAGAGTCAAACACGACTGAGCGACTTCACTTTCAGTTTTCACTTTCATGCATTGGAGAAGGAAATGGCAACCTACTCCAGTGTTCTTGCCTGGAGAATCCCAGGGACGGGGGAGCCTGGTGGGCTGCCATCTCTGGGGTCACACAGAGTCGGACACGACTGAAGTGACTTAGCAGCATCAGCAACAGACCAGATGTTCCATAAAAGTAGAGTGGAGATTTGATCTGGGGGTATGTTTGTAACTTTTGGAGAAGGGTAGTAAGGATTTGGGCCCAAATGGCCTGCAGGGCTAATTCCCAAAGTGGCAAACATTATCCATGGAAGCCCAATTGCCTTTGAAGGGATGCCAACACATGGACTTCTAGTTGGCATTCGGTTCCTGTCTCCTGCCCTAGCGGGTTTACTGAGAGATGCTCATATTGCTCAGGTTGTAGGAAACATGGAAGATGAAGGCCTGAATATCTAGAGGGATTGGATATCATACAGCATTTCCCTCCCAAGGGCCAGCTATTTTCTGGTTGCCCCTCCAGAAGATTGTAGAGGCAACATTGTGGGCCTGGATGGGGCTCAGGAAAAGAGCATGGAACAGGAGGGAAGGGGGCAGGGCACAGCTTCTGACAGAATGACAAGGTGCAAAGGCATAACATAAACTGAATAAAAGCAAATGTGTCCAAGATGACAAGGCAAATTCAACTAAACCTTGATCCCCAATCTTCAAGCTAAATGACACATGCAGAGGCGGCAGGACAGTTCCAAGGCACTCTCAAAAGACAGAGGAGTGGGTGGTTCCCCAATGATTGGGATGATCCTCTCACTCGTTAGCATATGAATTCACCCAGCTGTGATCACCCATACCCTGTGGAGTGTGCTTCTCTCTGAATCAAAACAAATCTACCTCTTACCTATCACTGTGTCTCTAACTGAATTTTTGCTCTGATAAGACATCAGAGCCTGAGCTTCATTAGATCCTGAAGCCAGGCACCAAGGATTTTGGCCAGGCTCATGTCCCGGGAGAGAGGAGCTGAAGGATGGGAGGAAAAAAGCCATGGAAAAAATGTGCTGAGGAATCCCCTTCATAACCTGCTGGAAAATCTGCTAAATACCTGACCTGTGCTCACAGATTTGACCTGATCCTTGGCCCAAAGAAAATTAGAGACAGAAGAACCCCCACCGGATTGGGTAACAGTTACTGGGGCCCAGCAGATAGTGGAGGCTTTGGGACACACTGAGAAGTAGCCCTTGCCATAATCCCTCAATTGCACCTACTGCCACTCATCTGTTCATGGGGGGGTTCGAGAAAACAAGAAACGAGATTGTAAAGGAATTAAGATTTTGTTAGGCAGATGTCCTTCCAGCCATAGGAGTGAGGACCTTCTACCTTAACTGGAGGTCGTCTGGAATCTGAGACTGAGCCATGTGAGATTTCTGCTGAGTTCGTTTTTCACTGCTCCAGTTTCCAGCACACTGGGCTTCTTGTCACTTCCCCTGTGGGGGTTTTCTTCACGTTCAGCTTTCACCATGGAGCTTTCACTGAGTTGGGCTCCTGCTGTGTTTTGCCTGCTCCTTGAGGGTGCCGTGCGGAGGTTGTTTCAGCAAGGGTAAATCCGAGAAACGGCACCATAGATGCTGGGGGAGTGTGTAATTTCCTCGGTTCTGTCTCGTTGCAACAAAAATTTGAAGTGATGGGCTGACCAGTGTTACAACCCTTGGATGGGCCAGTGTTACAACCTTTGGATGGACCAGTGTTACCACTCCGTGTTACAGCTCAGTTTTATTTAGAAAGTAAAGGAAAATACATCCTCGAGGCATGTGGGAATGCCAACCCAAAAGACGCAAAGAGGAGGCCCAGCCCAATTTTGGCTCTTCTTTTCCTGTGTTGTTTTCTCCTCCCCGTGGGCCTGCCCTATGTAAATTGGGCTAGCCAGGAGTGCTGTTTGTTTCAGCTGAGGTCCTCACTCCGGTCCTTGGACATTTCTTTGTTCTATTTTTGCAGGCTTTTCCCTTCTTTGTCTTTTAGCCACTGCCATTTTGGACACCTTTTTCCTACTCTAACTACCTAATGGTCTTGTGACCCCTGCTGAGTTTTCCAAATTTGCTGGCATATTAGGTGCAACGCTTTCATAGAATCACCTTTTAGGTTTTAAAATAGCTCAACTGGAATTCCATCACCTCCACTAGCTTTGTTAGTAGTGATGCTTCATAAGGCCCACTTGACTTCTTTATTGTGCCCATCTTCTCATGAAATATCCCTTTGGTATCTCTAATTTTCTGGAAGAAATCTCTAGTCTTTCCCATTCTATTGTTTTCCTCTATTTCTTTGCGCTGATCACTGAGGAAGGCTTTCTTATCTCTCCTTGCTATTCTTATCTCTCCTTGCTATTCTTATCTCTCCTTGCTATTCTTATCTCTCCTTGCTATTCTTATCTCTCCTTGGAACTCTGCATTCAAATGGGTATATCTTTCTTTTTCTCCTTTGTCTTTCGCTTCTCTTTTTTTCTCAGCTATTTGTAAGGCTTTCTCAGACAGTCATTTTGCCTTTTTGCACTTCTTTTCTTGGGGATGGTCTTGATCCCTGCCTCCCATACAATGTCACGAACCTCTGTCCGTAGGTTTTCAGGCACTAAAATCTTGAATCTATTTCTCACTTCCACTGTATAATCACAAGGGATTTGATTTAGGCCATACCTGAATGGTTTAGTGGTTTCACCTACTTTCTTCAATTTAAGTCTGAATTTGGCAATAGGGGGTTCATGATCAGATCCACAGTCAGCTTACGGTCTTGTTTTTGCTGACTATATAGAACTTCTTCATCTTTGACTGCAAAGAATATAATCAATCTGATTTCAGTATTGAACATCTGGTGATGTCCATGTGTAGTCTTCTCTTGTGTTGTTGGGTGTTTGCTATGACCAATGCATTCTCTTGGCAAAACTCTATTAGCCTTTGCCCTACTTCATTCTGTACTCCAAAGCCAAATTTGCCTGTTACTCCACGTTGACTTCNTATAATCAATCTGATTTCAGTATTGAACATCTGGTGATGTCCATGTGTAGTCTTCTCTTGTGTTGTTGGGTGTTTGCTATGACCAATGCATTCTCTTGGCAAAACTCTATTAGCCTTTGCCCTACTTCATTCTGTACTCCAAAGCCAAATTTGCCTGTTACTCCACGTTGACTTCCTACTTTTGCATTCCAGTCCCCTATAATCAAAAGTACATGCTTTTTTTGGTGTTAGTTCTAGAAGGTCTTATAGGTCTTCATAGAATCATTCAACTTCAGCTTATTTGGCATGACTGTTTGGGGCATAGACTTGGATTACTGTGATACTGAATGGTTTGTCTTGGAAGCAAACCAAGGTAATTCCTTTGTTTTTGAGATTGCATCCAAGTACTAAATTTTGGCCTCTTTTGTTGACTATGAGGCCTACTCCATTTCTTCTAAAGGATTTTTACCCACAGTAGTAGATGAAATGGAGAAGGAAATGGCAACCCACTCCAGTGTTCTTGCCTGGAGAATCCCAGGGACGGCGGAGCCTGGTGGGCTGCCGTCTATGGGGTCGCACAGAGTCAGACACGACTGAAGCGACTTAGCAGCAGTAGATACAACAGTCATCTGAATTAAATTCACCCATTCCAGTCCATTTTAGTTCGCTGATTCCTAAAATGTCAATGTTTACTCTTGCCATCTCCTGTTTGACCACTTCCGATTTACCTTGATTCATGGATCTAACATTCCAGGTTCCTATGCAATATTGTTCTTTACAGCATTGGACTTTACTTCCATCCCCAGTCACATCCCAATTGGGCGTTGTTTTAGCTTTGGCTCCATGTCTTCATTCTTTCTGGAGTTTTTTATCCACTGAGAGCACTATGCCACTGCTACTCCCATAGCATATTGGGCACCTACAGACCTGGGGAGTTCATCTTTCAGTGTTTTATTTTTGCCTTTTCATATGGTTCATGGGGTATTCAAGGCAAGAATACTGAGGTGGTTTGCCATTCCTTTCTCCAATGGACCACGTTTTGCTAGAACTCTCCACTCTTCCATATTGGGTGGCTATACACAGCATGGCTCATAGTTTCACTGAGGTAGATAAGGCTGTGGTTGATGTGATTAGATTGGTTAGTTTTCTGTGATTGTCATTTTCAGTCTGTCTTCCCTCTGATGGAGAAGGATAAGAGGCTTATGGAAGCTTCCTGATGGGAGAGACTGACTGAGGGGAAACTGGGTCTTATTCTGATGGGCGGAGCCATGCTCAGTAAATCTTAAATTTGTATAGAGAAGGGGAAAAAACATCTAATGCTTGTTTGTTTCCTCCTGCTTCTTAAGAGAGATAAAAAATGTCTGACATTTGCAGCCTATTTCCTCTGTTTGGAGACCCCTGGCCTTCCTGCCTGTTATCCTCTTCTTTGCCATGACTCTATTTCTGATTATTTTCACTTGCTTTTGTGAGTGTGTGTGTGGGTTTTTGATCTCAGGAATGTATTACTATGCTTCCTTATATTTTCCCCCTTTTTTCAGCTTCACATGGCTTATGAATCCTTTCCTCATAAATTTGCCTACCTGTTTGAAGTAGAATATTAACAAAAGACATTCAAAAGCACTACATAAAAGATATCATAAAATTGCTTCAAATATTCAATTCAGTATAGTGTTTGCAGAACTAATACTTGGTTTGCCTTTTCTTCAAAAGAGTGGAATAGTTCTGAGTTTGACTGTAGCAGAGCAAAACCATGATAATATAGGGAGGAAAAAACTAGAGAAATTTTAATCACTTACAAGTTTCTTGTCCTTGATCCAGCCTTCTAGAACAAATGGGATACAATATCACCTAATTGTGATGCCTGTTCCTAATTGAAATCTATATTTTTTTGTGGTCGAATTTAGATACATATAATCAAATCCTATTGTTTGGGAACATAGATATCCAAGTTTTTATCTCAGCTCTCTTTGCATTATGTACTATATGAGAGTTCAGCCACTAAATCAGGGGAGTTGTAGTGATCATACCACTTCTCCAGGATAATTGGGAACTTGGGTTGCCAGAGTCTAATGATGGGCATGCCAACTTTCATCCCTTTCAGATTTCCAACTACCTATTGGACAGTAGCTAAAACAATAGGAGTTAAATTTTATAAATACATAGTACTTTTTTCTTGCATTCTTTAAAAATTTTTTATTTTATTGGAGTATAGAACTTTACAATATTGTGTTAATTTCTGCTGTACAGTAAAGTGAGTCAGCTATATATATACATATATCCACTTTTTTTTTGGACTTCCTTTTTATTTAAGTCACCACAGACCACTAAGTAGAGCTCCCTGTGCTATATAGGCAGGTCTTATTAGTTGTCTATTTTATACATAGTAGTGTATATGTGCCAATCCCAACCTCCCACTCCATTTATATATTTTTAAATGTAAGGCTTTCTAACAAATGACCTAAAATATCTCCAATATTTCCATGACTATTTTATACTATTCTTATTGTAGGTGGGACAATTATACATATGGAATGATTCTACTCCTGGGGTTTGTAGATGCATACTAAGTGGACCAGAATACAGGGAAGAATTAATAGTGAAAACAATGAAAACATAAAGCTTGCTTCAGTTTAGCTCAGTTCTGTTGCTCAGTCATGTCTGACTGTGACCACATGGAGTGCAGCACGCCAGGCCTCCCTGTCCATCACCAACTCCCGGAGTCCACTCAAACTCATGTTCATTGAGTCAGTGATGCCATCCAACCATCTCATCCTCTGTCATCCACTTCTCCTCCCGCCTTCAATTTTTTCCAGCATCAGGGTCTTTTCAAATGAGTCAGTTCTTTGCATCAGGTGGCCAAAGTATTGGAATTTCAGCTTCAGCATCAGTCCTTCCAGTAAATATTCAGGACTGATTTCCTTTAGGATGGACTGGTTGGATCTCCTTGTAGTCCAAGGGACTCTCAAGAGTCTTTTCCAACAGCACAAAAGCATCAATTCTTTGGTGCTCAGCTTTCTTTATGCTCCAACTCTCACATTCATACATGACTACTGGATAAACCATAGCTTTGACTAGACAGACTTTTGTTGCAAAGTAATGTCTCTGCTTTTTAACATGCATCTCCTTTCTTCCAAGGAGTAAGAATGTTTTAATTTCATGGCTTCAGTTACCATCTTCAGTGATTTTGGAGCCCAAGAAAATAAAGTCTCTCACTGTTTCCACTGTTTCCCGTCTATTCTTCATGAAATGATGGGACCAGATGCCATGATCTTAGTTTTCAGAATGTAGAGTTTTAAGCCAACTGTTTCACTCTCCGCTTTCACTTTCATCAAGAGGCTCTTTTGTTCATCTTTGCTTTCTGCCGTAAGGGTGGTGTCATCTGCATATCTGAGGCTATTGATATTTCTCCCAGCAATCTTGATTCTAGCTTGTGCTTCATCCAGTCCAACATTTCTCATGATGTACTCTACATATAAGTTCAATTAGCAGGGTGACAGTATACAGCCTTGACGTATTCCTTTCCCATTTTGGAACCAGTGTGTTTTCCATGTCCATTTCTAACTGTTGCTTCTTGACTTGCTTATAGATTTCTCATTAGGCAGGTCAGGTGGTCTGGTATTCCCTTCTCTTTAAGAATTTTCCATAGTTTGTTGTGATCCACACAATCAAAGTCTTTGACACATTCAGTAAAGCAGAAGTAGATGTTTTTCTGGAACTCTCTTGCTTTTTCCATGATCCAATGGAAGTTGGCAATTTGATCTCTGGTTCCTCTGCCTTTCCTAAAACCAACTTGAACATCTGGAAGTTCATGGTACACATATTGTTGAAGCCTGGCTTGGGGGATTTTGAGCATTACTTTGCTAGCATGTGAGATGAGTGCAACTGTGTGGTAGTATGAGCATTCTTTGGTATTGCTTTTCTTTGGGATTTGAATGAAAACTGACCTTTTCCAGTCCTATGGCCACTGCTGAGTTTTCCAAGTTTGCTGGCATATTGGGTGGAGCACTTTCACAGCATAATTTTTTAGGATTTTAAATAGCTCAACTGGAACTCCATCACCTCCACTAGCTTTGTTCATAGTGATGCTTCCTAAGTCCCACTTGACTTTGTCTTCCAGGATGTCTGGCTCTAGGCGAGTGATCACACCATCATGATGATCTGGGTCATGAAGACTTTTTTTGTATAGTTTTTCTATGTATTCTTGCCACCTCTTCTTAAAGCATTCTGCTTTTATTAGGTCCATACCATTAACAAGAATCAAAAACAGTAACAGTTGCCAAAAGCAACATGTCAGCAAGAGAGATTTGAAGGTAGGAAAGGAAACACTGGTCACAAAATAATGGAAAATGTAGAAAACTTTGATATATTTATGGGTGGAATTTTTCTCTTTACCTGCTGCTGCTGCTGCTAAGTCGCTTCAGTCATGTCTGACTCTGTGCGACCCCATAGACGGCAGCCCTTCAGGCTCCCCTGTCCCTGGGATTCTCCAGGCAAGAACACTGGAGTGGGTTGCCATTTCCTTCTCCAATGCATGAGAGTGAAGAGTGAAAGTGAAGTCGCTCAGTAGTGTCCGACTCTTAGCCACACCATGGACTGCAGCCTACCAGGCTGCTCCGTCCATGGGATTTTCCAGGCAAGAGTACTGGAGTGGGGTGCCATTGCCTTCTCCATCTCTTTACCTAAGGGATAGTATTAGGAAACATTCTTTCCTGTGGGGTGAAAATAACAAAAAACCTTTTCTTCTGTTACTCATGAAATTTCTAATTATAACCAACGAATGTAACTAGATGCTTATGTCATATCCTCCACTGTGTAACGTCAATCCTTGAATGCTAACAATAGTTTACCCAAAGGTGTGTGCACAGAGAGGGACAGAGAGAGGTGCTGAGGCTCTTGGAATTACCTCATGCATACACCATCTGGTCTCTCTTCTCCTGAAGAAGTACATGGTTTATCTGGGCACGGCAGGTGGGACTCTAACCCCCAGGCATGGGCGATAGGCTGAAAGGCAAGATGTTCTGACTCCTGTTCATTCCCATTGTGTTCTGAGTGAAGGATTATTCTAGTGCATTGCTCGTGATAGACAACTGCTTTAAAAATATTAATTATGAAGGATGCTATTTATTTCTACTTTGAATTACTTTCACCTTTTTTGCTTGATCCTATTTATTTTATATAAAATAGATAAATAACCAATTTACTTTATAGAATTTTAAAATGATATTTGGAATGCATGTCCAAGTTCTATTTTTGCAGTCTTTGACTATCACTGCCTTCATAAAGTTTACTAAATACTGTCTCTAGGTGGCAGCATTTGAAGCATTTCTAATACATTATATAAAAACATGTAAAAGGAGGTGTTCCTGAGTGTGGCTAGTGTTGATTTTGGGGAAGCCTGGTAAGATAACCTAATTTGCTGACAAAAATCAAGGACTTGTTGAATTTTCAGGGCATGTTTGGCATTAATTAAATTCAAAGTGGCAGGAAAATTAAATGCCCACGAAATAGAAAAAGACTGTGTTTTTGTTCACAGCTGGGTCTTCCAAGGACCATCAGTGTGATTCTCCATCCACCACGCTGATTAGAGTTCTGGTGGAAAGAAGATCCTCTCCAGTCATCCTTCGCAGATCGTGTGAGTACAAAGAGCATTCTCTGCTGTAACATCTGTGTGGCTTCTTAACCAGGATGGCAAGGGAGAGGGGAACTAGGACTTTGCCTGGGCTGCACGCCTCAGACAATAACAGATTGGATGCCTATCATTAAAATTGTCATTTATTGGCTGCTTATCCTATGCTTACTTCAATCTGTTTACTTGGCAAATTCTTATGGATTTATTCCTTACAATAACCCCAACATGTAGGGATTGCTATTCTCCATTTGCAAATGATGTACTAAGGTGCTGAGAAGTTAAGTAACCCTGTGCAAAATAACACATCTAGAAAAGTGGCAGAGCTGGGATTTGAACTTGACCATCATGCTGTGGAGATTTTCCACTCATCCACCATGCTATGGGCTTTCCTAGTGGCTCAACAGTAAAGAATGCACTTGCAATACAGGAAATATGGGTTCAGTCCCTGGATTAGGAAAATCCCTTGGAGGAGGAAATGGCAGCCTGCTCCAGTATTCTTGCCTGGGAAATTCTGTGGACAGAGGAGCCTGGTGAACTACAGTTCACAGGGTTGCAAAGAGTCAGACACAACTAAGCAACTGAACATGCACACACCAAGCTACACTGTGCCATCTTAGCTGGAAAAATCCTGGAGGGAGTGAGAAAAGTACAACAGAAGGTGTAGTGATGCTTTATTGGGCTTAGCGGAGAAACACCACTTCTTTATGCTCAATGGCCTGTAGAGTATTCTTCTGGAAGGTTTTGAAACTACTTTCTGACCTGGTACTTAAATTCAGTTCAGCATACCTTTACTGAGTGCCTCTTGTGATCTAGGAATCATGTAATACACTAGGAACAGCAAGACAGGCAAGACACAGATAAGAATCTGCATTAAATCTTGGAAAGATGTTCTTTATTTTATAAATGTCTTCAATGGCATTATTTGCTGATGCCCTTAAAGTAGCAGAATGATATAGTGAAAATGCACATTTCCAAACGTGTACCTGTTTCTTACTAAAAGTCAACCTCCCTTTTTGTCCACATCTCAAATCATTCAGGGAAGTGCAACTGAAGATGTTTGTATCAGATGAATTGAATTCCTAGGATCCTCTCTGCCCATCAGCAGCAGGCCATGGCTGCTTAAAGCTGTTTATTAACCTGCTGGCTTACTGAGCTTAGACGGCAGCTATGCAATAACTGAAACGGAAGAATAAGAGCCAAATTTCTTCTTCCATCCCTGTATTTTAGATCTTTTTTTTTTTTTTTGACTCATTACTTCACTGATTTTCTAAAATAACAAATAACATATAGAAAAAGCCATCATCTGATAGTCATGCAAAAATGGCAAGGTGATACTGCCTCTCTAGCAAGGAAGGCATCATCTGAAATAATATTTATTATCATCAAATTCCATAAATTCCATAAAATAATGAATAAATGGAAATATCATTCTTCATCTGTTTAGCAGCAACTGCACTTTTTGATTCTATAATTATTTTCAACAAGTGATTATGAGCAATTAATTAGGAATTAGAAAATGTGAAAGAAGATGCTTTAACTTCACAGTTAGCATGTTCATAGAAAGGACTTACTATTTCTTTTCTTTTTTTTTTTAGGACTTACTATTTCTATGTCTCTAAAATCTATGGGTTAAGCAGCAGCTTTATAGATGGAGATAATTTAGGGCCATGCTGTTGGCTCCCCAAGTATTTCATGGTAGCTACAGCACTAGGAGAAACCCAAGTAAGATGATAGGTGTTGCAAGAGAGCATCAGGGGGCAGACACACTGAAACCATGCTCACAGAAAACTAGTCAATCTAATCACACTAGGACCGCAGCCATGTCTAACTCAGTGAAACCAAGCCATGCCAGCGGGCAACCCAAGATGGGCGGGTCATGGTGGAGAGGTCTGACAGAATGTGGTCCACTGGAGAAGGGAATGGCAAACCACTTCAGTATTCTTGCCTTGAGAAACCCATGAACAGTATGAACAGGCAAAATGATAGGATACTGAAAGAGGAACTCCCCAGGTCAGTAGGTGCCCAACACACTACTGGAGATCAGTGGAGAAATAACTCCAGAAAGAATGAAGGGATGGAGCCAAAGCAAAAACAATCTTTTCACAGCTATTTGTAAGGCCTCCTCAGACAGCCATTTTGCTTTTTTGCATTTCTTTTCCATGGGTATGATCTTGATCCCTGTCTCCTGTACAATGTCACGAACCTCTGTCCATAGTTCATCAGGCACTCTGTCTATGAGATCTAGTCCCTTAAATCTATTTCTCAGGTCCAATTCTGTAAAGAGCAATATTGCATAGGAACCTGGAATGTTAGGTCCATGAATCAAGGCAAATTGGAAGTGGTCAAACAGGAGATGGCAAGAGTGAATGTTGACATTCTAGGAATCAGTGAACTAAAATGGACTGGAATGGGTGAATTTAACTCAGATGGCCATTATATCTACTACTGCAGGAAGGAATCCCTTAGAAGAAATGGAGTAGCTATCATGGTCAACAAAAGAGTCCAAAATGCAGTACTTGGATGCAATCTCAAAAATGACAGAAGGATCTTTATTCATTTCCAAGGCAAACCATTCAATATCAAGGTAATCCAAGTCTATGCCCCGACCAACAATGCTGAAGAAGCTGAAATTGAATGGTTCTATGAAGACCTACAAGACTTTTTAGAACTAACACCCAAAAAAGATGTCCTTTTCATTATAGGGGACTGGAATGCAAAAGTAGGAAGTCAAGAAACACCTGGAATAACAGGCAAATTTGGCGTTGGTGTACAGAATGAAGCAGGACAAAGGCTAGCAGAGTTTTGCCAAGATAATGCACTGATCATAGCAAACACCCTCTTCCAACAACACAAGAGAAGACTCTACACATGGACTTCACCAGATAATCAGCACCGAAATCAGACTGATTATATTCTTTGCAGCCAAAGATGAAGAAGCTCTATATAGTCAGCAAAAACAAAACCAGGAGCTGACTGTGGCTCAGATCATGAACTCCTTATTGCCAAATTTAGACTTAAAGTGAAGAAAGTACGGAAAACTACTAGACCATTCATGTATGACCTAAATCAAATCCCTTATGACTATATTAAAATATATGTTAAAATATTTTAAAAATTATATCTTATTATTTAATTATTTATTACTTAAGAATCAAAGAATCTCCTCATGCAAAACTCAGACTGCAATTGAAGAAGGTAGGGAAAACCACTAGACCATTCAGCTATGACCTAAATCAAATCCCTTATGATTATATGGTGGAAGTGACAAATAGAGTCAAGAGGTTAGCTCTGATAGACACAGTGCCTAAACAACTATGGATAGAGGTTGGTGACACTGTACAGAAGGCATTGATCAAGACCATCTCAAGAAAAAGAAATGCAAAAAAAGCAAAATGGTTCTCTGAGGAGGCCTTACAAATAGCTGAGAAAAGAAGAGAAGTGAAAGGCAAAGGAGAAAAGGAAAGATTGAAATGCAGAGTTCCAAAGAATAGCAAGGAGAGATAAGAAAGCCTTCCTCAGTGAACAATGCAAAGAAATAGAGGAAATCAATAGAATGGGAAAGACTAGAGATCTCTTCAAGAAAATCAGAGCTACCAAGGGAACATTTCATTGAAAGATGGGCTCAATAAAGGACAGAAATGATATGGACCTAACAGAAGCAGAAAAAATGGTATGGACCTAACAGAAGCAGAAGATATTAAGAAGAGGTGGCAAGAATACACAGAAGAACTGTACAAAAAAAGATCTTGATGACCCAGATAACCACAATGGTGTGATCATTCACCTAGAGCCAGACATCCTGGAATCTGAAGTCAAGTGGGTCTTAGGAAGCATCACTATGAACAAAGCTAGGGGAGGTGATGGAATTCCAGTTGAGCTATTTCAAATCCTAAAAGATGATGCTGTGAAAGTGCTGCACTCAATATGCCAGCAAATTTGGAAAACTCAGCAGTGGCCACAGGATTGGAAAAGTTCAGTTTTCATTCCAATCCCAAAGAAGGGCAATACCAAAGATGTTCAAACCACCACACAGTTGCACCCATCTCACACTAAAAAAGTATGCTCAAAAAATCCAAGCCAGGCTTCAGCAATACGTGAACCATGAACTTCCAGATTGTCAAGCTGGATTTAGAAAAGGCAGATGAACCAGAGATCAAATAGGCAACATCTGCTGGATCATTGAAAAAGCAAGAGAGTTCCAGGAAAACATCTACTTCTGCCTTATTGAGTATGCCAAAGCCTTTGTCTGTGTGGATCAAAACAAACTGTGGAAAATTCTTAATGAGATGGGAATACCAGACCACCTACCTGTCTCCTGAGAAATCTGTATGCAGGTCAAGAAACAACAGTTAGAACTGGACATGGAACAATGGATTCGTCCCAAATCGGCAAAGGAATACTTCAAGGCTGCATATTGTCACCCTGCTTATTTAACTTATATGCAGAGTACATCACACGAAATGCTGGGCTGGATGCAGCACAAGGTGGAATCAAGATTGCCAGGAGAAATATCAATAATCTCAAGTAAGCAGATGACACCATTCTTACAGCAGAAAGTGAAGAAGAGCTAAAGAGCCTCTTGATGAAAGTGAAAGAAGTGAGTGAAAAATTTGGTTTATAACTCAACATTCAGAAAACTAAGATTATGGCATCTGATCCGGTCACTTCATGGCAAATAGATGGGAAACATTGGAAACTGTGAAAGACTGCAGATGGTGACTGCAGCTATGAAATTAAAAGATGCTTACTCCTTGGAAGAAAAACTATGACCAACCTAGACAACATATTAAAAAGCAGAGACATTACTTTGCCAACAAAGGCCCATCTAGTCAAAGCTGTGGTTTATCAAGTAGTCATGTATGGATGTGAGAGTTGGACTATAAAGAAATCTGAGCACCAAAGAATTGATGCTTTTGAACTGTGGTGTTGGAGAAGATTCTTGAGAGTCCCTTGGACAGCAAGGAGATCAAACCAGTCAATCCTAAGGAAATCAGTCCTGAATATTCATTGGAAGGACTGATGCTGAAGCTGAAGCTCCAATACTTTGGCCACCTGATGCGAAATACTGACTCATTTGAAAAGACCCTGATGCTAGGAAAGATTGAAGGCAGGAGGAGAAGGGGATGATAGAGGATGAGATGGTTGGATGTCATCACCGACTTGATCGACATGAGTTTGGGCAAGCTCCGGGAGTTGGTGATGGACAGGGAAGCCTGGCATTCTGCAGTCCATGGGGTCACAAAGAGTCAGACATGACTGAGAGACTGAACTGAACTGAACTGATCTTAAAGACACTAGAAAAAGACAGGGAATAGAAATTATTAGATACTGTACTGTTGGAGTGGGCAAGAAATTTAGAAGAGTCAGTTGCATGATAATATGAAACGTACACTCCATCAACAATAGAGTCAGGGGACTGAGTGACGGGGCATACACCTACTTCCCACTGCTGTTTTCTTGCACTGCTGTCCGTGTTGATGCAATTTTGCAATTCTTCCTTAATCTTTACTTGTTAATAGAAAAAAATATTCATTGCTCTTAAAGTATTTTGGAATTATAAATGTATTGTCCATTTCTGCCTCCATTCCATTCTATGTTTAGAGAGATAATATAAAGCCCTGAGGAAGAATCACAGAAATCTGTTTTCTTTTAAAATTCAACACTGTTGACTGGGGTTAGTTTTAAAATGGTTATCAAAGAGACCTCAACATTGTGGAAAGTGGAATAAGTAATGAATTACATGCTAGTTTGGGTTACATGATGTTAACAATATGAATATTTAGTTCTATTGATAACAAGGTATATGTAAACTTAGAAAAAATCTTTGGGTGTGTTGCACAAGAAAAAAAGAAACTTTTGGTTATTTTGTAAAACAATGAACAAGCTTCACTTCATATATGAGGAGGTGGAATCTTGTGGAATTGAAGAAAGCTCATCTTACACCCAAACTAACTGTTTGAAACATAGAGAGGCTCACTCTCTCCTCAGATGCCTTCTCAGTGTAAGGATGGGGTATAAATGCAGAGTTGGTGGTGCGAGATGATGGATGAGGGTCTCCTCTGGTTGCCAGAGGATCTGTGACCAGCACAAAAACTGCTTGGTCTGGGTTAATTAATTGCAGGAAGTTTATTCAGATGCAGGGCAAGCACCTTGGCTAAAATCTCAGCATCTGTGTTGATTAAAGATCTGAGGCTGAAGGAAGCACATAGTTGGGGGTCTTAGATAGGTTTGTGAGCCATATGGGCTTCTTTTAATGAGGGAGGGTTCTGTGATCCAAGTCTCAAAGCTATGCTGTTCTAGTCAGCACTAACGGAGCATCTCTTGTCCAGCACCAAAGTACTTCACAGTCCTATTAGGGCAATCATTTTTCCTGGTTATTTGTTTCAATAATCTTTTCAGAATCTCAACACTATTTTTCATTTCTTACAGACCTAGTGATAAGAGAACAAAGTGCAAAATCTTGCTGGCCTCGTTTAAGTTCAGGGTCGATCCTGAATAAAAATCTGTTTTGAATATTATTGCTGATGAAATGTCCACTGGTCTATTACGGCACTGTAAAGATGTGAGTTGTAGAATATATATTCTCTGAAATTTTATCTTTAGGATATTATGTCTATAATCAGTTTTTCTCGGCTTTGACTTTCTGTTCATTATAGCTATAGAAATGGACACAGAAGTTCAACTGAAAAGGAAATTATAATAAAAATTAAAAAATACAGCTGCATCAATAAAACTGAACTTCTTTAGGCTGCACAATCTCCTGAAACATTCATAATTTGAAACTACTGTGGACCTTATCCAAGGATTTTTAAGAATTATAAAGCTATGCCACACAAGGAACTAAGTCAGATGTAAACTTAGATGCTCACTTAGGGAAACAAAAGCTTGAGTTATGAAAGTGTTTTTTCCCTCAAGTTCTTTGTTCTCTTTACTCCATTTGATTTCTATACAGATCTAAGTCAACTACTGGCATTAGAGTCTATTCATCCAGGTCATCAGACTTAAACATCTCTTTATCTTGTGAGTTAATTTGTAAACTTTTCTATTATGAAATGTGTCACAAATAAATGAGGGCATGTAATGTACAAGTAGATTTCCAAAATAATGATAAAGTAAGCATTCATTTTTCTCTCACCTTAAGAATTAATATATCTTTAATTTGTCCTGATTTTCCTCCAAATTGTGATCTCCAATCTTTCTCAGAGGTAACCATCATCAGCATTTATGATTTGATATTTCCCATTCCTTTACTTTTAAGTTTCCCATCTACATAGCTATTTGTCCTGTAAATAAGTTGGAATCATATGTTTTGTTCTGTAACTTGTCTGTGTTGCTTTCAATATACTTTAGAGATCATCCATGTGAATGTGTATACTTGTGGTTCATTCATTTTTACTGCTGAAGTGTAATCTATTGAATAAATATACTATTATTTATCAATCAGTCCTACTGATGAAGACTGTGGATGGTTTCAATTTTTGCTATTGGGAAAAGAGCAAATATAAAGATGTCTTCTTGGACAAATGGGCAAGAATTTTTCGAGATACAGAACTAAGAGTAGAATTACTGGGTTATGAAGTATGTATATACCAGAATCAAAATTTCTAAGTATTGTCTAATGGTTTTCTAAAATGATTTTTACCAATATTTACATGAACCATTACACATTTTACATTACATTAAACATTTTACCAATATTTACATTAACATTAACAGTTAACTACATTAACTGTTACATGAGTTTACGAGGCTTCAAGTCTCTGCCAACTTGATATGGTCATAATATATATGTAAATATGTATATTTGCATAATATATACAAATGTACGTAATCAAGTTGTGATATTCTGTATCACAATTTTAATTAATATTTCACTAGTTACTCATGAGATATAGCACACTTTAATATGTTTATTTGCTATTTTTCATCTTCTATGAAATGTCTGTGCTATTGTTTCTATTGGACTGTTGATAACTTAGAAAAATTCTCATTCACTCTTTATATAGTCTGTATACTAATTCATTATGGGTTAGGCAAATATCTTCTCCCAGTTTGTGGTTCTCTTCTCACTGCCTTAGTTGTGCTTATTGATGAATAGAGTGCTGAATATTTTTGAATTTTAATTTTGAAATAATTGTAGGTTCACATGCAGTTGTAAGAGATAATACAGAGAGATCCCATATACCCTTCTCAAAGTTTTCCCCAAAGTGATAACATCTTGTACAGCTGTAGTACAATATCACAATCAGGAAACACATTGATACAATCTATTGATCTTATTCAAACGTTAGCAGTTCTGCATAAACTTTTGTGTGTATTTAGTTCTGTTCAAATTTTATCACTTGCTTTATCTTGATATAGCAATCACCACCTTCAAGATACAGAACTGTTTCATCATCTTAGGGTTTTCTCATATTATTATTCCTTTAGGCTCACATTCACCCCTTTTCCCCCACCATCCCTAACCACAGGTAACCTCTCATTTCTAGAATGTTATATAAATGGAATCATAAAATATATTACTTATTATTTGAACCTCCCTCCCACACCCCTATGTTGTCACCCAGAGCCCTGTATTGAGCTCCCTATGTTATACATCAGCTTCCAACTAGATATCTGTTTTACCTATGGTAACGTATGTTTCAATGACACTCTAAGTATATTACTTTTTGAGGTTGGTTTTTCTCACACAGCAGAATTCCTTTTAGATTCATCCAAGTGTTCAATCCCTGGGTTGTTTGGGAAGACCCCCCTGGAGAAGGGAAAGGCTAGCCACTCCAGTAATCTGGCCTGGAGAATTCCATGGACTATAGTCCATGGGGTCGCAGAGAGTCAGATATGACTGACTTTCACATTTTTTTTTTAAGTTGAATGTATCAATAACTTGTTTCTTCTTGTTGCTGAGTACTATTCCATGTTATAGATGCATCACAGTTTATGTAACCATTCACTCAATGAAGGAAATCTGGGTGCTTCCAGTTTTTGGCTATTATAAGTAATTAAAAAAAAAGAATTAATAGACTTAAAAAAAAGTTTTTAGGTTGACAGAAAAGGAGCAGAAAGTACAGTGAATTCCCATATATACCACTCCTCCCCTACTTTCCCATCTTATTAACATTTTACACTAGTTTTGCACATTTATTACAATTGGTGAGCTAATATTGATACAATACTATTTACTAAAGTCCATGTTTGAACATTATGTTTCACTCTTGCTGTTGTATATTCTCTGCTGCTGCTGCTGCTGCTAAGTCGCTTCAGTCGTGTCCGACTCTGTGCGACCCCATAGACAGGAGCCCAACAGGCTCCCCTGTCCCTGGGATTCTCCAGGCAAGAACACTGGAGTGGGTTGCCATTTCCTTCTCCATTGTGTGAAAGCGAAAAGTGAAAGTGAAGTCGCTCAGTCGCATCCGACTTCTAGCGACCCCATGGACTGCAGCCTACCAGGCTCCTCCATCCATGGGATTTTCTAGGCAAGAGTACTGGAGTGGGGTGCCATTGCCTTCTCCGGTATATTCTATGAGTTTGGAAAAAATTTACCATTAGAGTTTCATACAGAATAGTTACCTGGTCGTAAAAATCCTCTGTGCCCTGCTTATTCATCCCTTACTACTCCAACCCCTGGCAATCACTACTCTTTTTACTGTCCTCATAGTTTTGCCTTTTTCAAAATATCATATAGATGGAATCATAACAGCACATAGCCTTTCCAGATTGGCTTTTTTTTTAAGTTAATACACATTTAAGTTTCTCCATGTCTGTTTGTGACTTGATAGCTCGTTTGTTTTTAGCACTGAATCATATCGCATAGTCTAGATGTATCACAGCTAATTTACCCATTTATGTACTAAAGGACATCTTGGTTGCTTCCAAATTTGGGCAGTTATGAATAATAATGCTGTAAACATCCATGTATAGGTTGTTTTGTGAATATAACTTGTTGGCTCATTTGAGTTAGTATTAAGTTGCTATTTTCTCCCACAGGGGAAAAGTGAGAGTGTATGAGTGACAGCCAGACTTCCCGAGCCATGCAGGACACTGTCCAGGAGGTCTAGTTCTTTCCTGCTTCATTCGTATGGATGAGGAAATCTACAAGATCGAGGGGCTGGGAAAGGCTGGGAGCAAAGTAGCCAGGGCTCAGAACTCATCAAAGGGACACTACTAATGGCTTTTCATTTCTTCCTACTAACCACATCACAGATTCTATTAGGAAGCTCACCCACTAGCCACTGGATATACCTCACCTGTGGGCCTCTGCAACTGGCCCACAGGTACCCACACCACTATGAGCTTCTCATCCATACTTGCATCTCTCCTTCCTCCCCCCATTCTAGCAGACTGTATAGATGGCAAGAGTGAGCCTTTGCAGGTAGCTAATAAAGAGTGGTAGAAAGTCAACCTAATGGTGGGATCAAGAACAAGCTCACAAACTTGAGCATTTTAGGGTATTGCCCTAGAAAAAACAAACAGGAACCTCAAAGTACTTAGGCTGATTTAAAGCATATAATTTTAAGAACTCCTCATGAAGAGGGAACTAGAAGTGTGAACCCGACACATCCATAGAAAATCCTCAGAATTCTTAACCAGGTGAAGATAAAATGAAAGTGAAAGTTGCTCAGTCATGTCTGACTCTTTGCAACCCCATTGACTGTACCATGGAATTCTCCAGGCCAGAATACTGGAGGCTTTCCCTTCTCCAGGGAATCTTCCCAACCCAGGGATCAAACCTAAGTCCCATATTGCAGGTGGATTCTTTACCATCTGAGCCACAAGGGAAGCCCTTGTGAAGGTGAAGATATATGTCTCCCAGAGCCAGTCTGCAAGAATGGATGAAGTGATTACTGCTTCAAATGCAAAGACATCAATGCAAAACCTCAAGGAACACATAAAATCAAGGAAACATGACTTCACAAAAGGAACATGAAAGCTTTCCATTTCAGACCACAGAGAAATGGAGATCTACATATTTCCTGACAAACAACTGAAAATAATTTTTTTAAGGATGCTCAGTGAACATAAATAGATAACTCAATGAAATCAGGAAAATAATACATAAATAAAATGAGAGGTTCAACAGAGAGGTATAAATCATAAAAATAAAAGCAAATTCTAAAAATGAAGAATACAAATAATGAAGTGAAAAATGAAACAGATCTTCAACAGCAGATGTGGTCAGCAATGAAAAAAGTCTGTGAGCTTAAAGACAAGTCATTTGCAGTTATCCAATCAGGATACTCAGATACCACAGAAATATATAGTATTAATATTAGAGACTATTATGAACATTCATATGAGAACAAGTTGAATAAGTTAGAAGATACAGGTAAATTCCTAGAAATATACTCAACCAAGACTGAATCATGAAGAAATAGAAAATCTAAATAGATCTATAACTGGTAAAGAGATTGAATCAGTAACCAAAAACTTCCCAAGAAAGAAAAGCCTAGATGTACATGGTTTGGCTGGTTTAAAAAAGAATAAATAATAATCTTTTTCAAACTATTCCAAAAAACTGAAGAGGAGGGAGCACTTCCAAATGCATTTTACAGAGCTAGCGTTACCCTGACACCCAAATCAGATAAAGACACTACAAGAAAAGAAAGCTATAGACCAACATCTCTGATGAACATAGGTGTGAAAATCTTCAACAAAATATTAACAAACTGAATTCAACAATACTTTAAAAGGATTGTACTCTCTGAAGTGGCATTTATCTCAATCATGCAAGGATAATTCAACAAATACATTAATAATGATAAACCAGATTAACAGAATGAAAAACAAAAATTATATGATAATCTCAGTAGATGCAGAAAAAGCACTGAACAACAGCATTCAATATCCTTTCATGATAAAAACTCTTGACAAACTTAAGCACAGAGTGAATGTATTTCAACATAATAAAGACCATACATGAGAAATCCACCACTAACATCATGCTTAATGATGAAAAGTTGAAAAAATTTCCTCTAAGATTAGATGTCTATTCAACAGCCCAATTTTTTAGCCAGTTAGTTGTTCTATGTCCAGATCTAATTGTTGTTTCTTGACCTGTATATAGGTTTCTAGGTTGAAGCTTCCCAAACAGAAAATGATATTCAGAGGAAAAGCGCCTAACTGGCTAATAGAACAGAGCATTATAAAAGTTTTTTCCAACACCATTCACTTAATTTTCATCTTATTCCCCTTTTCTACTCTCATCCTGCATTGAGCTATATCTGAAAAGGGACTGAATTCCCCCCCAAATTTGGCAATCTAATTTATGTCTATTGATGCTTGAAACTATTTATCTATTGCCCACTGTTCTATTTGTACAATTTAACATGACGTCTAAATATTTTCCTAGTTTTGAAAAATGTCATACTTTTCCTTGGAAAAGTAACACATAACAAAAAATTACTTCCTAAGATAAACTCACTTACCTGAAACATAAATATAGTTCTTAAAAGTAATGAAAAATATTTGGATAATCCCATATAGTTACACATTATCAAAACCTGTGCCAAACAGAGTTATAAATATGAACTAAGTTCATGGATTTAGTGGGAAGAAAATTCAGCATAAGGTGCCATGAAATAAATTCAAAATATTCATTTCCCAGACTCACAGATTATTACCCAAATCAGCATGTATAAACAAATCCTTGTTTCCATTTCAAACTATGCTATTTTAAATATTTCTTCATTCATAGAGGGAAAATTCACAAGATATAGCATGTAAATCTGAACAGAGTATGCTGCTCTAAAAATGTAGAATGATTATTTAAAGGTGAGTGAGATGCTTACAACTTCATGACATCGAAGAACAGATAAACAAAAAGCTAAGTGGTTGACAGAGGACCACTTACTGGTATGGCCTCAGCCTATTAATACTATTTTCAGTTAATGAAACTCAGACAGAAGTAGAAATTTTTAATTTAGGGCATAGGAACAAATCAAATGGCACAAAACTCGTGTCATATAAAACAATTATTAAATGTCATAAGCAAATAAACAGGTTTATGGGTCTCAAAATTGACTCTGACTTAAAGTAAACTCAGGAGCATATACAAAAGGAAAGTCACAGAGAAACTGATCAGTGCACATGATTATAAAAGAAAGGCTAAGTTTTCAATAATTGTCATATTATAACTTCACTCATGTTGCAAACATTTAATTAATGTTTTCCCTAGTATAACGATCAGTCTATGACTGCCTCTTACACACTATTATTCTGTTTAGACTAGCTGGTAATTACAGGAGACAAAATTTCACCTAATATGTAAAAGTTGTCCAGGTGAAATGAAATAAAGATACTATTTAAACCTTGCTTCTGGAGAGTACCAAAACCAAGAATGTCTGATGCAGACAAACTTTGAAATATTGCATAGTTTTCTGTAATTTTGCACATGTACAGCAGAGGGCACTAATATAATTATAGTGATTGGGCCTGCTGGGAGTAATTATTTGTGATTTTGGGATTCACTGGAAGTAGTAAACTAGAAAGTCTTTCTCATCTTCATCAGTGAATAGTTTCCTACTATCTAAATAGGGAAATTCTTTGCATGAAATTTACTTAATTTTTATAGCTAAAGGGCCATAATAATAGAAAGTTAACGTTGATTATTCCCTAAGAAATCAACAACACAATGAGTGATCTTTGAATATCATAAACCAGCTTCCTCAGAAGACCAATAACACTCCATCAACCTCTCTCCCACTTCCTCTTGCTCTCACATAGCTATACTCACCTAACTGCATCTTTTCCCAAAACACCGTCCCAGAAATCTAAAAGTGGAAAAACTTTTGGCTATGTTAGCACCTTTTTATGATACAGTTGAAGCATTGTCTGATCGTAATGATCTGTATAAGGTGATGGAAACTTTGAGACAAGTGGAAAGACTAACAATTAACTGTTGTTAGGAGAAGGAAATTGCAACCCACTCCAGTATTCTTGCCTGGAGAATCCCGTGGACAGAGGAGCCTGGTGGGCTGCCATCTATGGGATCGCACAGAGTCGAACACAACTGAAGCGACTTAGCAGCAGCAGCAGCAGTAGCAGCAGAGAGAGTTAGCTGAAATCACCCTCAAATATATTGTTTCATTACAAAGAGGGAGAACAGATGGTCAAACAGTTTTGTGGTCTTCATTTTCTAGGTAAAATTAGTAGAATAATTTCTATTTCTAGCAAAGCATGAAGTATGTATAGTAGAGAAAACAATCACTTGTTTTACAAATTTAACAGTGATAGATGTATGGGCTTTGCTTTCCGGGAGATCACCACATCCCTGTTTCATCCCTTTAAATATCCTGGTGCAAGCCAGCATCATCTCTTGCTTGAACTGGTTTTCCTATTTCTAGTGCCCTTTTCCTAACCCCACAATCCATTCTCCTCACAGTGGAGTGGCCTTTTATTAATGTAGAGAAATCATATCTCTCCTCTGCTTAAAATCCTTCTGGAGTTTCCTGTTAGTCTTAGAGCAAAATCCAGATTCCTTCCTTCATCTTACACCACATTTTCTTTCACTCTGACTCCTATCATAGTTGCCTCCTTTCTGTTTTAAGAGCATACCAAGCAACTTTGTTCCTCAGGGCTTTTGTATTTGCTATTCACATGCCAAGTTTTTTAGATGGTTTCTCATCTTTCAGATTTCAGCTTAAATTATATCTCTCCAGAGAGGGCTTTTCTCATCAACCTAACAAAAGCAGTCTATCCAGATACTCTCTATCTCATCATACTTTCCTGTCCAGCAGGTATCACACTCCCTCTCTTTTTAAATTGTTTATATTGCCTTTTGCCATTTTTAGTTCCCTGAAGATAGGGACTGGTTTACCCTTTCGCATCTGCATCTCCAGTGCTAAGCTTCTAGCACATGATAGGTACTCTGTACATAGTTCGATTCACTAATTGTATAATCACGAGATCTCTTTTGCATTCCAGAAGCAATGCCTGGCATGTTTTTGTTTTTTAATTTTTAAAAGCTTAACTCATGTATTTTAACAAGATTGATTCTCAGTTGACTGCATGTCAGACTCACTTGCATGTTAAGTCCCTTCAGTCATGTCCAACTCTATGCGAATCCATGGGCTGTAACCTGCCAGGTTCCTCTGTTCATGAAATTTTCCAGGCAAGAATACTGTAGTGGGCTACCATTTCCTTCTCCACAGACTCAGTTGGGGAACTTGGAAAAAAAAAAAAAATAGCAACACCTCAGTCCCACACCACACCTGTTAAATCAGAATCTCTGGAGATGAGACCCAGGTATTATTTGAAGAGATCCTTTGATTCTGATCTGCAGCCAGCATGGGAAAAACACAGAGTAACTATCATTCCCTTTCCTTTAAACTCCTTTTCAGCTCCTTTGTTATTCCATTAACATCCTTTAGTGTGATTCCTTTCTAAATGATTTCTGTAGGAAATGTTTCTGGGAAACCAGAGACAGAAAATCCTTGTGGCTCTTACCAACCCACTTCAAACTGGAGTTTGCTTGTGGATCACAAAGCTTGATCTCTAGTCACATGGATACTTTTATCCACTTGGAATGGGCTCCTTTGGGGCTCCATGAAAACAGACATTTCCTGGGTAATAGTTTATGTGGATTTATCAACCTATGAAACACTGCAGTATTTAGATTTCGCTTATAAGCTTTTGCTTTTTACTCATACTTTCATTTCCCCTGTTGTCTGATAGCCTCCCAAATATGTGCATGGTATGCTTCCCACTCACTGAAGTAACTATCATTTATTTAAACGTTCCTCTTGGATATACTTTCCCTGATCACACTGCCTAAAACAGGGCTTAACCACTGCCTTCACTCACTCTTTCCTTCCTTTGCTTTATTTCTGTTTACATAACTGCACTAATTAACAAGTATATTTCCTTGTTTATGATGTGTTTTCCCCTACTAGAACATAAGCTCCGTAAAAGCCAGGATTGTGACTGTTCACTGCTATATCCCTAGCAGTGTTCAGTATTTGTTGAAAAACAGTGAAGGAATAAATGAACAGTGTCTGGCAAGGGGTTCCCAAATTGATTTCATTTTCTCTTTCTTCCTATTATCCCACAGAATTTTGCTATATCAAGAAGCATCATATAGGAAAAAAAACATGTTACTGGCAAAAGGAACTATTTTCATTAATTTAACAGTTTCATTTTTTCCCAAGTAGTAGTTAGCATACATGAGATATATTTATATTCGATTTTAACTTTGATAAAAGTTACCCATAAAAATCAGGCTTCCCCAGTGTTTCAGTGGTAAAGAATCCGTCTGCAATAAGGAGATGTGGTTCGATCCCTGGGTCTGGAAGTTCCCCTGGAGGAGGAAATGAAACCCACTCCAATATTCTTGCCTGAGAAATCCCATGGACAGAGGAGCCTGGGGGGCTGCAGTCCAAGGGGTTGCAAAGAGCTGGACACGATTGAACAACTGAGCACACATGCATCTGTAAAATTATTTCCTGTTCAAAGCAACGTCCCACTAATGTGAGATAAAATTAACAACCATCAGGAATGTCTGGTAATTGCTGAAGGCAAGATTTTTCTTTGGCCTATAGGGAGCTAGTTGAGAGACATGCCTTGAATGCTTCTTTTGTAAGGTCATTGTAATAGGCTTCATGAGAGGTACAAAATAAGAGGCTTTTCTGCCTGCTGTTGCTGCTAAGTTGCTTCAGTCGTGTCCGACTCTGTGCGACCCCATAGATGGGCTCCAACCAGGCTCCTCTGTCCCTGGGATTCTCCAAGGCAAGAACACTGGAGTGGGTTGCCATTTCCTTCTCCAATGCGTGAAAGTGAAAGTCTCTCAGTCGTGTCCAACTCTTAGTGACCTCATGGACTGCAGCCCACCAGGCTCCTCTGTCCATGAGATTTCTGCCTGCTAGGACCTTACAATATGTTTAGAGTTATAAACCAAGTATATTAAATGTGAGAATAATAAAATTATGAGATACAAAATATAAAATAGATGCAGAATGAAAATTGAATAATATTAGCTTGGGAGATTCTTTCTCTCTGTATATACATGGGTATATACATGGGTATACATGGGTATACATGGGTATACACACACACCTCAAATTAGATAAAGTGGCCTAGAACTTCTGGAAACTGAGGTTTTTTTTTTTAAGCTGTGTTTACTTATTTATTTTAGCTGTGTTGGGTCTTTGTTGCTATGTAAGGGCTCCCTCCAGTTGCAGCAAGTGGGGGCTACTCTTTGTTGCCATGTGTGGCGTTCTCATTGCAGTGGCTTCTGCTGTTGTGGAGCCTGGGCTCTAGGGTGTGGGGGCTTCAGTAGTTGTAGCAAATGGGCTCAGTAGCTGCGGCTCTCAGGCTCTGGAGCACAGGCTCAGGAGATGTGGCACACGGGCTTAGTTGCTCCTCATGTCTCTTCTTTCCTGACCAGGGATTAAATCGGTGTCCTCTGTCGGCAAGCAGATTCTTAAGCACTGGATGACTAGGGGAAGCCCTGGAAACCAAGTTTTAATGCGGAATGTGAAGGATAAAGAAAATAGATGCATTGCCTTTGGTGCTTTTCTGTTCACAAGCTCTATATTCTTTATCTAACCCGTTTCTAGGTTCCGTCCCCTCTTCTTTATAACATGTGACTTCCCTTTTTCTCCTGTGGACTTGTAGGTTAAAGTCTAAGCAGCTTCCATGTGAAACATGTAAAAGTTGTTACTTTTGTTTTATTTGCTATTAACAGGATGCTATTTATACTGTGACCCAGTTGTTGCTTCTTAAACTACATTGGCCTCTTGATCTGGATACTTTCTGTTTGCCCCTTCAGATTGTTTCTTGATATATATAATTTTTTTTTTTCCACTGTGTTCTGTATTCTGGTGGGCTGCCCTATAAGAACTGGTTGGATTCAGCCAGTGGAGAGCATGGGAGGAGATGGGCCTGAGGGAAGAGAGTGAGGTTTGAGTATTTGTTCCCCTGGCTTCCAATTTTTTGGTTTGAGTCTTTCACCAGCCAGCTCTCTGGACACAGCCCTTTGTCTCCTCGTACCAAGAGCTGCTCATTCCCCTCACTCTTTTGAGTTTGGGTGATAACATCTCCCACCCTTTAATAAGCCTTGAAGCACTGCACTATCCTTTGTGCTTTCTCTGGATCCTCCACTTACCTTTGTAATCAGTTTGTGTTTTAACTGTTCCCAAAGTACTCTATGTGAGTTTCCATCAACTTCCTACTGGGACTCTGATCCCCTTACCAAGCAGGAAGGGTATCAGAACCTGGCTAATCACAGGATTGGTTGGCTCCCCACGGCAGTCAGCCCCCATTCTTAGGTGCTTTCCAAAAGTCAATTCCTTAACCTAAAAAGATACCTTTAAGTTCTCATCATTGAAGAAACTGCAAGGGTTTTAGGTGCTTGGTGCCAGAAATGGGGATGGGGACAAAGACCAAATAAGTATTTCTTATCATAAATCACAGTATCACAAAAGGCAAAATGCCACTCTATGTGTGTGAGGGTGTGCATGTATGGCTATATGCCATGATAATGTATGAACACTGTTATAGGCAATAGATAAGCATCATCAAAACAGATATTAAACCAGATCACTGGCAATGGAAGAAGACCACCTACATGTTTGAGGTGAAGCGAGAGAAACAAAATAGGTGGGAGAGTTGGAGGTTGGAGTACTTTTGAAATATTGCCTTGAGAGTAAAGAAAATATACAGAAAATACTAAGGATCATGGGTCTATCAAGCTGTGTGTTAGGGAGGAGAAACTGAAATATAGGTGAGAAAGCTAAAAAAAAACCCAAAAAACAGTGTTGTCTCATTGCAGTTATGTATTAAAGATCCTAAACTATGCAACCTTGTGTATTAAATTAGCTGAGATTCTCAGGGAATTTGGGGTTGTATTCTAAACTTAGTGAGGTAAATAAGCTGATAAAAGTTACTCAAAACAATAGGACATGGCTTTTTTTTTTTTTTCTTTAGGACAACACCCACACTGAGAGTTAGGACTTAATGGAAATAATTTTAGAAAAGCCTATTATTAGGGAAAAAAGACAGTTATTTAGACAGTTTTGGACTGTTATATCATCATTTAAGATGAAAATGGAAAATTAAATTCTGTTTTTCTAATACTGCTAGCTCATTCATTTGGAATTGTGTGAAAATTAAAATGGGACAACTGGAACTGATGATGCCATCCTTGGATACCTATGATTTTGACTTAGAACAGTCTCAGGACTGATCAATAGGTGTCAGGTATCACTCAGATAAAATTGTAGTATAGTCTTCCCTCAGTATCCTAGGGGCATTGGTTCTAGGATCCTCCTCCAAACCAAAATCTGCTGATACTCAAGTCCCTTGTATTCTATGAAGTTGTACTTGCATGTAATCTATATACATAATCCTATATACTTTTAATCATCTCTAGAGTACTTGTAATGCCCAATACAATGTAGATGCTGTATAAATAGTTGCTGGTGTGTGGCAAATTCAAGTTTTGATCTTTGGAACTTTCTTGAATTTTTTAAAAAAACAAAAAAATTTATTTTGGGCCGCACTTGGTCTTTGATGATGCACTTGGGTTGTCTCTAGTTGTGAGAGTAGGGGCTTCTCATTGTGGTGGCTTTTTTGGTTGCAGTGCACAGGCTCTAGCCGCGCAGGCCTCGAGGGCTCAGTAGTAGTTGCTTCACAGGCTCTAGAGTGAGAGCTCAGTAGTTGCGGCGTGCAGGCTTAGTTGCTGTGGAATCTTCCTGGACCAGGGATTGAACCAGTGTCCTGTGCATTGCAAAGTGGATTCTTAACCACTGGACCACCAGGGAAGTACTTAAATTTCTTTTTTTCCTGAACATTTTTGATCCAATGTTGGTTGAATCTGCAATGGAACCTGTGGGTACAAGGGCCAGCATTAATTATAAGAACAATACAACTGTCTTGGTTTACTCTAACTCCTGGATTGGAATTGGTCTTATCATGTCATGGTCCTGACATGATATGCCTGCTATTGATTCAAATGTCACATTGGCACATCCTAGCTTGTGGGATTCTTTTTTAATGCTGAAGGGGTGACAGCAGGCTATTTTTGATTTAGATCCCTAGGATATGACAAGACCCTAAAAACTGTGATAAATTTCAAAACGATATGAAAGAAATCTATGATAGTTAATGTATTACCAACACCTAACTGTGGCTTTAAATTTAAATTTAAATCTGTTGACTAAATAAAGAGTATACCAAATTGGTAAAGAAGAAATAAACATGTCTTAAAATTTGGCATTCTTTCTGAAAAACAAGAATTGTAAAGGCTGAGAAATTGCTAATACATTTTCTCTTTTTAAATAGACATTGGATATAATTTTTAAAATTAAAGTGAGAAGTGCAATTCAAATACCACATTAATTTGCATGTTTTCCTCGCTTCCCCAATATTTCACATATACAGTGGTGATATAGAGACAATTGTGTTTCTATAGTTTAATATCCTTCATCCTTAGCAGCAGATTTTAATATGTATTTCTAAAGAAAAAACATCATCACTTTTAAATATTTGAAGAGAAAATTGCATAGGAGAAACACTTGATTGTTTTGGGCATTTTTATTCATGTATTATTGCAGATCTTTAACTTATCTTTCTGAGTTAGAAGTGTTAATATCCAGTGTTTCACAAGTTTCTGTCATTTTAGCAAATAACTAATAGAAGAAAGAACTCTCTATGTATGCTCTGAAAATGTGCAAGTTTCAATTCTTGAAAATTGTCTGCTGGTGGTGGCTCAGAGGTTAAAGCGTCTGCCTGCAATGCGGGAGCCCAGGGTTCGATCCCCTGGAGAAAGAAGTGGCAACCCACTCCAGTATTCTTGTCTGGAGAATCCCATGGAGGGAGGAGCTTGGTAGGCTATAGTCCACTGGGTTGCAAAGAGTCGGACACGACTGAGCTACTTCACTTCAAAGTACTATTAAAAACTCAATGACAAAAAGACAACCTAATTAATAAATGGACAAAAGGTTTGAATTGACCTTTCTCCAAAGAAGATAAATATCTAACAAACACATGAAAACATGATCAATGTCATTAGTCATTAGGGAAATGCAAATCATTATAACCAGTATAATCATTAAAAAAAAAGAAAAATGTTTTTGAAGATGCAGAGAATTTCAAATTCTCATACATTGTTGGTGGGATTGTAAATGCTATCGCCACTGTGGCAAACAGATTGTTCCTCAGTAAGTTAAATATAGGATTACCAAATGACCCAATAATTTCACTCTTAGGTATAGACACAAAGTAACTGAAAATAAGTATTCAAATAATAACCTGTATATGAATTTTCATAGTAGCTCTTCACAGAGGAGCCTGGTTGGCTAGTCCATAGACTCCCAAGGAGTCGGATATAACTGAATAACTGAGCACAGACACACACAAGTGATTCACTTTGCTGTACACCTGAAACTAACACAACATTGTAAATCGACTATACTAATGTAGAAAATTTAAAAATTGTCTAGTCATTGATTCAAATATCCTTCTTTTGAGTCGACCATGTATACTTACCCATTGTTTATAATGGAAGAGACTTCACTGCTTTTCAAAACAATTTTTCTGTATTCAGACAAAATAATGTCCATCTGTTGCTGCTGAGTCACTTTAGTCGTGTCCAACTCTGTGAGACGCCCCAGAGACAGCCTACCAGGCTCCTCTGTCCCTGGGAGTTTCCATGCAAGAGTACTGTAGTGGGTTGCCATTGCCTTCTCCGAATGCCCTTCTGCTGCTGCTGCTAAGTCGCTTCAGTCGTGTCCGACTGTGAGAGACCGCATAGACGGAAGCCCACCAGGCTCCCCCGTCCCTGGGATTCTCCAAGCAAGAACACTGGAGTGGGTTGCCATTTCCTTCTCCAATGCATGAAAGTGAAAAGTGAAAGTGAAGTCGCTCAGTTGCGTCCGACTCTTAGCGACCCCATGGACTACAGCCTACCAGGCTCCTCCAACCATGGGATTTTCCAGGCAAGAGTACTGGAGTGGGGTGCCATTGCCTTCTCCGGAATGCCCTTCTGAGTGAGTACCAAATAGCCATGAAAATGTGCATTGACATTGATTTCATGCCAAACATGTCAACAAAAACAAGACCAGGAGCTGACTGTGGCTCAGATCATGAACTCCTTATTACCAAATTCAGACTTAAATTGAAGAAAGTAGGGAAAATCGCTCAGAGAAGGCAATGGCAACCCACTCCAGTACTCTTGCCTGGAAAATCCTATGGACAGAGGAGCCTGGTAGGCTGTGGTCCACGGGGTTGCGAAGAGTCGGACAGGACTGAGCGACTTCCCTTTCACTTTTCACTTTCATGCATTGGAGAAGGAAATGGCAACCCACTCCAGTGTTCTTGCCTGGAGAACCCCAGGGATGAGGAAGCCTGGTGGGCTTCCGTCTTTATGGGAGGAAGTGAAGAGGAACTAAAAAGCCTCTTGATGAAAGTGAAAGAGGAGAGTGAAAAAGTTGGCTTAAAGCGCAAGATTCAGAAAACTAAGATCATGGCATCTGGTCCCATGACTTCATGGGAAATAGATGGAGAAACAGTGGACATAGTGTCAGACTTTATTTTTTGGGGCTCCAAAATCACTGCAGATGGTGACTGCAGCCATGAAATTAAAAGACGCTTACTCCTTGGAAGAAAAGTATGACCAACCTAGATAGTATATTCAAAAGCAGAGATATTACTTTGCCTACTAAGGTCTGTCTAGTCAAGGCTATGGTTTTTCCTGTAGTCATGTATGGATGTGAGAGTTGGACTGTGAAGAAGGCTGAGTGCCCAAGAATTGATGCGTTTGAACTGTGGTGTTGGAGAAGACTCTTGAGAGTCCCTTGGACTGCAAGGAGATCCAACCAGTCCATTCTGAAGGAGATCAGCCCTGGGCTTTCTTTGGAAGGAATGATGCTAAAGCTGAAACTCCAGTACTTTGGCCACCTCATGCGAAGAGCTGACTCATTGGAAAATACTCTGATGCTGGGAGGGATTGGGGGCAGGAGAAGGGGATGACAGAGGATGAGATGGCTGGATGGCATCACCGACTCGATGAACATTAGTCTGAGTGAACTCCGGGAGTTGGTGATGGACAGGGAGGCCTGGCGTGCTGCAATTCATGGGGTCGCAAAGAGTCGGACACAACTGAGCGACTGAACTGAACTGTAAGAACTGAATGAGTATATATAAATGAAAAGTAGTTATCACTGGACTCAGCATATAGTAAATGATCAGTATGGTAACTACTATTTTAAAAAGAACTTTTGTATTCCCCTCTTTTAAAAGAAAGATTTATTTATTTTTGGCTGTGCTGGGTTTTCACTGCTACAAATGCTTTTCTCTAGTTGTTGCAAGCAGGGGCTACTCTCTAATTGCAGTGCTCGGGCTTCTCATTGCAGTGGCTTCCAGATTCAAAATCACTAGACCGTCAGGGAAGTCCCAGTAACTGGTTTTAAGACAGGATTATATATACTTTTTCTAATGCAATCCTTTTATAAATTTTGTTAAGTACTCACCTTCAGTGGGAAGGAAGTCCAATCATCCTGCCTCAGCAGAATTCTGATTGGGAGGGTGTTTTTTGAGGTGCTGACTAGATTCTGGCACGGAGTGGTAATTCTGATTAAACGAAGAAGTCATCAGTTAAAGCAGTCACCTCCCTATTTCCACAGTTCTCCCCACCCCACCGTAGCTCTCCATGTGCTCTGCAATCTTTTCAGCAGAGGATAGCAATCTAGCCTTTGGTAGAACCCGATTGCTAGCACAATGCGCATCTCCTTATGAAACTCATTACAAGTAGGACGTGTTTCAATGACAGAAAAAGAGGAGGTTATTTCTTATTCAAAGTTGATAAAGAAAGAAAGCAAGAAGGAAGGAAGGGGAAAAATGGAAGAAAAAAAGGGAATGAACAATAAAGAAAGCTGGCCGTTTTTTCTTTAACCACTCTCCAAATTACTAATTTCAAACTGATCAGAGGATTCAAACTCCGGAGAATGCGGGTCACACTCTCTGATACGAAGCCAACTGCATAAAGAAGTTGACATAAAAAAAGGAAATCATGACTCTTGCAAAACAGAAGACAAAGGTGCACAAGGGATCATAATTCCAAAGGGAAACCTGCTCGATAGTCCCAGCTCAGCACAAGGCTTTCCACATCTCCTAGACATCAGTCAGCTGGTTGTCAGCCGTAGGTAAAGCAGTTTTGCTAAAGGGTGTGAAGAAAACATTTAAGTGTAAAACTTATTCCTTGATCCTCAAGGAGCTTACAACAGCGCTGGAGGGATTAGCCCTGTAACTAACACTCCAGGGCTCCAGCTCAGCACAAGGCTTTCCACATCTCCTAGACATCAGTCAGCTGGTTGTCAGCCGTAGGTAAAGCAGTTTTGCTAAAGGGTGTGAAGAAAACATTTAAGTGTAAAACTTATTCCTTGATCCTCAAGGAGCTTACAACAGCGCTGGAGGGATTAGCCCTGTAACTAACACTCCAGGGCGGTCAATGAAACGTGACAAACGAGTTGGCAAGGGTCTTGAAGGCGGAGGAATTCACAGTTAGGGATCATTTGGGGCTAGGAGCTTGTCAAGAAAGGCTTTAAGAAGTAAGCGTGGCGCAAAGTAGCGGCGGGTAGGGTTTTAGACTGAAGGGAAGTCTTGGCGTGGTGGGTTGAACACTGACCAGGGCACTCAAGGGTGCGGTGCCGGGCGGACCGGACTAACTCCTCCGGCCCAGGACGCGTGCGCCGCCAACGCTCGCGCCGGGCGCGCGGCCCGTGGGAAGCCAGCCAGGACCCGCGAGCGCGAGACCCCGCGCGCCAAGGCGGGAAAAAGCTGGCGCATGCGCGGCTCGGGCTTCGGGCTCGCCAGGATGGGGAAGAGGAGGTGGAGTTTCCTAGAGGGAACTTGACCCGTTAGCAGCCGCGGCAATGGCGGCGCGGTCGCCGCCCTCACAGCTCCCTCCGCCCCCGGCGCGACACCTGGGGCCCTGGTCCCCACGTGTTGGTCGGGGAGCTGTGGCACACGCAGTGCGCAGCGAGACCTCGGGTCTTGAGGGCGCAGCGCGGGAGCGCGTCGTGGACAAGAGCGATTTACCCTGGCGGGGCGAAGAAGGGTCAGAGGGCCAGCGAGGGCCAGCGGGGACAGCTCCGGCTCAGGCTCCCCTCCTCAGCGCGCCCATGGGGTCCATGCGGCTAGAGGGCATCTCGGTAGAGGAGGCGATGGTGACCCGGACGCAGCTGCTGGAGGAAGAGCTGAGCAGCGTAAAGGAGGAGCTGGCCCTGTGTCAGGTATCGAAGGGGCCGCCGGCCTTTCCCCTCCGCAGCGGGCCTGGGCCGCGCCCCTCTCCCTCTGCCTCCGTCTGTGTCGCTGCGCGGGTTTAGGACCCACCCACCTCTGCCCGGCGGCGCTGCGTCCCGGCTCCCACGCCCCGCCGGCCCGCTGCTCGCTGCTGAGGGAGGCGGCCGCGCCCAGCCAGGCGACCTCTGGCTCCCGCCCTTCTCTGCACCTTGGCCGGGCAGGGACAGCCTCGGCTGTCCCTGGTTTGGGTGGTTTGGTTGCCTTCACTTGGATCCCACCAAAACGGGCGGACGCACCCCGCCGTCCCTGAGTTCAAGTTCTCTGTTGTGACTGTAGTGGTACTTGGTGCAGGTGTGCAATCCCAGAGTTGAAATGTGGAACAGGAAAGTGGAAGCACTTTTATTAAAATAAAACCCATCGATGAACGAGCCTGTTTTTAATCATCAGATCCACACTTGCCCTTGTTCCTATGTAAAACGGAAGTTTTAAAAACAGACCGATAATTTTTAGGGAGTCTCAGGCTGGGAATTTTCACACATAGAAAGGGATGCTAGATATTTATTAACCAACCATGTTAATTCCATATTTCTCTAGTGAGAAATGTTAACTTCATGTCATGTTGCCTGTGAAAAGCATTTACTAAATCAGTTACCTGAACATGACTTTCTGGTTATTTGTATAGTTTGTGAGTACCAAAGGTGGCTTGAGTACTCACGTTCAGGAAGTTTTGTATCCTTACCACCATCTCTTTTATGATTTTACCAGAACCTTTGACAGGATTGGGTGACTAAATGTTGGGAATTTGCTCAACAGTAGATCTTTGAGTCACTCTGTCTCAAGATAGAACCCATTAAGAAGTGCTAAACAGCAAGCTAACTATAAAATATCATAAGTTTAGATTAATAAAAATTCATAAATTTCATTCTCACAGTTTGTTGTATTTAATTCTGTTGTCTCTTTTGTAGGATTTTCCTGACTGGGTCAAGAATGTAAAACCAGAAGAGTCTTGTTCAAACTGAAATGTTGTTTAATCACTAAGTTGTAGCCAACTCTTTTGTGACCTTTCGGACTGTAGCCCACGGGCTCCTCTGTCCGTGGAATTCTCCAGCAAAAATACTAGAGTGGGTTACCATTTCCTTCTCCAGGGAATCTTCCCAACCCAGGGATCAAACCCATGTCTCTTGTATCTCCTGCATTGCAGATTCTTTACCACTGAGCCACCTGGGAAAAGCTAAAGTTGAATATGTCTTTGTTTAAACAAATAGGGGAGTTATTATGTGACTTCTTTTCAGTGTCTTATTTTCAATGTTCTGTTTCTAGTGTTTAGTGGTTAAGGAGCATAGGGATAAATAAAAGACGTGTTTAGTTGCTTAATCACATCTAACGTTTTTGCGACTTCATGGACTGTACCTCACCAGGCTCCTCTGTCCATGTGTTTTACCAGGCAAGAATACTGGAATGAATTGCCATTTCCTTCTCCAGGGGATCTTCCTGACCCAGGGTTCGAATCCATCTCTCTTGTTTGGCAGGCGAATTCTTTACCACTGAGCCATCAGGGAAACCCACCCTTCATCTTATTGTTCAGTGACTAAATTGTGTCTGACTCTTTGCAACCCTATGGACTGCAGCAGGCCAGGCTCCCATGTCCTTTACTATCTCCTGGGTTTTGCTCAGGTTCATGGCCATTGAATCCACCATGCTATCTAACCATCTCATCCTCTGCCGACCCCCTTCTCTTTTGCTTTGCGTCTTTCCCAGCATCAGGATCTTTTCCAGTGAATTAGCTCTTCGCATCAGGTGGCCAAAGTATTGGAGCTTCAGCTGCGGCATCAGTCCTTCCAATGAATGTTCAGAGTTGATTTCCTTTAGGATTGATAGATTTGATCTCCTTGCAGTCCAAGGAACTCTCAGGAGTCTTCTCCAGCACCACAGTTTGAAAGCATCAATTCTTCGGTCCTCTGCCTTTATGGTCCAATTCACATCTGTACATGACGACTGGAAAAATCATAGAGTTGACTGTATGTACCTTTGTCAGCAAAATAATGTCTCTTTTTTTTAATATGCTGCCTAGGTTTGTCATAGCTTTCCTTCTAAGGAGCAAACATCTTTTAATTTCATGGTTGTAGTCACTGTCTGCACTGATTTTATAGCCCAAGAAAAGAAAATCTGTCACTGCTTCCAGTTCCCCCTATTTGCCATAAAGTGATGTAACCAGATGCCATGATCTTAGTTTTTTGAATGTTGAGTTTAAGCCAACTTTTTCATCTCCTCTTTCACCTTCATCAAGAAGCTCTTAACTTTAGCGTAAAGATGTGAATCCATGATGAAGGCCTCTGTTACTTTTGAGATAGTTTTGCGCTTATCTTCTACACCTTTTCTCCCCCACCCCTTACTCCATATTTTCCATAGTTGTGTCCTTAGCTGGATAAGGAACTAATATATTTACTTTTGTGACTGCTTTGATTGAGAAATCAGTCTGTTGGAAATAGCCCAATGACCCTCTCTCCCAATCCATTCACTATTATATTCTTTAAAAATGTGGCTAGGCAGATGTAAGAATTGAGATGGTCATAGTTGGCGTAAAACAATGGTTCTTGAGATTATTAGTATTGATACTTTTAGATGATCATAGGCATTTCAGTAATGTGAGATGAGGTTGGCAGTATCCCATACCATAAAGTTTCAGTTAAGTCATACTCCTGCTCTTTGGGAAACTTGAAGACATAATAATTGAATTGTTTTATAAAAGGCATTTAAATAATTAAAGATTCATTTTCATAATTTTCAAATTAGTTCTTCCACTTACTTATTCAACTAGAAATCACAGTATCCAAGTATACATAGTGTTAGCCCTTTGTTTTCCACAACTATCAACAATTGTACCCAAAATAAATTCATTTTATGTGTCACCATAATAGGAATATACACATTCACATACTATCATAAAGAACGTTTTACCTCGTGTGTCATGAACACTGATATTTTCTTTTAAAATCTTTTATTTAAGAAAGTGCTGCTAAATTAATATATTAAATTCATTTGGGAAAAAGCACTCTGTTAATTAATTAGTCTCTGGTCATAAGTTGCAGCATCCTTTAAGTTGTTTTTTCCCCCACATTTAACTTCAGTTCAGTTCAATCACTCAGTTGTGTCTGACTCTTTGCGACCCCATGAGTCGCAGCATGCCAGGCCTCCCTGGCCATCACCAACTTCCGGAATTTACCCAAACTCATGTCCTTTGAGTCAGTGATGCCATGTAATCATCTCATCCTCTGTTGTCCCCTTCTCTTCCTGCCCTCAATCTTTCCCAGCATCAGGGTCTTTTCAAATGAATCAGCTCTTTGCATCAGGTGGCCAAAGTATTGGAGTTTCAGCTTCAACATCAGTCCTTCCAATGAACACCCAGGACTGATCTCCTTTAGGGTGGAGTGGTTGGATCTCCTTGCAGTCCAAGGGACTCTCAAAAGACTGTTCTCCAACTGCACAGTTCAAAAGTATCAATTCTTCTGCACTCAGCTTTCTTTATAGTCCAACTCTCACATCCATACATGACTACTGGAAAAACCATAGCCTTGACTAGATGGACCTTTGTTGACAAAGTCATGTCTCTGCTTTTTCATATGCTGTCTAGATTGGTCATAACTTTCCTTCCATGGAGTAAGCATCTTTTAATTTCATGGTTGCAGTCACCATCTGCAGTGATTCTGGAGCCCAGAAAAATAAAATCAGCCAGTGTTTCCACTGTTTTCCCATCTATTTGCCATGAAGTGATGGGACTGGATGCCATGATCTTTGTTTTCTGAATGTTGAGCTTTAAGCCAACTTTTTCACTCTCCTCTTTCACTTTCATCAAAAGGCTCTTTAGTTCTTCTTCACTTTCTGCCATAAGGGTGGTGTCATCTGCATATCTGAGGTTATGGATATATCTCCCAGAAATCTTGATTCCAGCTTGTGCTTCTTCCAGTCCAGCGTTTCTCATGATGTACTCTGCATATAAGTTAAATAAGCAGGGTGACAATATACAGCCTTGACGGACTCCTTTTCCTATTTGGAACCAGTCTGTTGTTCCATGTCCAGTTCTAAATGTTGCTTCCTGACCTGCATACAGGTTTCTCAAGAGGCAGGTCAGGTGGTCTGGTATTCCCATCTCTTTCAGAATTTTCCACAGTTTATTGTGATCCACACAGTCAAAGGCTTTGGCATAGTCAATAAAGCAGAAATAGATTTTTTTTTGGAACTCTCTTGCTTTTTTGATGATCCAGCGGATGTTGGCAATTTGATCTCTGGTTCCCCTGCCTTTTCTAAATCCAGCTTGAACATCTCGAAGTTCATGGTTCATGTATTGATGAAGCCTGGCTTGGAGAATTGTGAGCATTACTTTACTAGCTTGTAAGATGAGTGCAATTGTGCGGTAGTGAGCATTCTTTGGCGTTGCCTTTCTTTGGGATTGGAATGAAAATTGACCTTTTCCAGCCTGTGGGCACTGTTGTTTTCCAAATTTGCTGACATATTGAGTGCAGCACTTTTACAATATCAACTTTCAGGATTTGAAATAGCTCCACTGGAATTCCATCACTTCCACTAGCTTTGTTCGTCGTGATGCTTTTTAAGGCCCACTTGACTTCACATTCCAGGATGTCTGGCTCTAGGTAGTGATCACACCATTATGATTATCTGGGTCATGAAGATCTTTTTTTGTATAGTTCTTCTGTGTATTCTTGTCACCTCTTCTTAATATCTTCTGCTTCTGTTAGGTCCATACCATTTCTGTCCTTTATTGTGCCCATCTTCACATGAAGTGTTCCCTTGTATCTCTAATTTTCTTGAAGAGATCTCTAGTGTTTCCCATTCTATTGTTTTCATCTATTTCTTTGCATTGATCACGAGGAAGGCTTTCTTATCTCTCCTTTCTATTCTTTGGAACTCTGCCTTCAAATGGGTATATCTTTGCTTTTCTCCTTTGCTTTTAGCTTCTCTTCTTTTCACAGCTATTTGTAAGGCCTCCTCAGATGACCATTTTGCTTTTTTGCATTTCTTTTCCATGGGGATGGTCTTGATCCCTGTCTCCTGTACAATGTCATGAACCTCNCTATTCTTTGGAACTCTGCCTTCAAATGGGTATATCTTTGCTTTTCTCCTTTGCTTTTAGCTTCTCTTCTTTTCACAGCTATTTGTAAGGCCTCCTCAGATGACCATTTTGCTTTTTTGCATTTCTTTTCCATGGGGATGGTCTTGATCCCTGTCTCCTGTACAATGTCATGAACCTCCGTCCATAGTTCATCAGGCAGTCTATTATATCTAGTTTCTTAAATCTATTTCTTACTTCCACTGTATATTCATAAGGGATTTGCTTTAGGTCATATCTGAATGATCTAGTGGTTTTCGTCACTTTCTTCAATTTAAGTCTGAAAATTTAACTTAGAGGAATTCAATTATATATACTTGGTGAAGAGAAAGAAAGGGATTCCATGTACTGTTTCAGTCCATCGGAATGATTCAGAATTAAGCATGTAACTCTGTTCCAGGTGTTTCTCTTAACATGAATGTCTCATCTTACTCTATGTAATTGTGATATTTCAACTTTTTTTCATATGGTCCCAGGTTAGCAAGCAACATACATACACTTCCCTGGTGGCTCAGATGGTAAAAGCGTCTGCCTACAATGCAGGAGACCAGGATTCGATCCCTGGGTGGGAAGGTCCCCTGGAGAAGGAAATGGCAACCACTACAGTACTCTTGCCTGGAAAATCTCATGGACAGTGGAGCCTGGTAGGCTGCAGTCCATGGGGTCGCTAGAAGTCGGATGCGACTGAGCGACTTCACTTTCACTTTTCGCTTTCACACAGTGGAGAAGGAAATGGCAACCCACTCCAGTGTTCTTGCCTGGAGAATCCCAGGGACAGGGGAGCCTATTGGGCTCCTGTCTATGGGGTCGCACAGAGTCGGACACGACTGAAGCGACTTAGCAGCAGCAGCAGCAGCTGAATAAAAAGTGATTAATTGTGGGAAGAAAGGTTGTAGTACCACAATTTGAGAGCATCAGTTCTTTGATGCTCAGCCTTCTTAATGGTCCAACTCTCACCTCCATAGATGACTACTGGAAAAACCATAGTTTTGACTATATGGACGTTTGTCGGCAAAGTAATGTCTCTGCTTTTGGATATGCTGTTTATCATAGGTTTGTCATAGTTTTTTTCCAAGGGGCAAGCATCTTTTAATTTCTTGGCTATAGTCACCATCAGCAGTGATTTTGGAGCCCAAGAAAATAATGTCCATCATTGTTTCCATTGTATTCCCATCTATTTGCCATGAAATTATGGAACCAAATGCCATGATTTTAGTTTTTTGAATGTTGAGTTTTAAGCCAGCTCTTTATTCTTCTCTTTCACCCTCATCAAGAGGCTTTTCAGTTCGTTTTTGCTTTTTTCCATTAGGGTATCATTTGCATATCTGAGGTTGTTGATATTTCTGCCAGCAGTCTTGATTCCAGCTTGTGATTCATCCAGCCTGGTATTTTCACATGATGTACTCTGGATAGAAGTTAAATAAACAGGGTGATAGTATACAGCCTTGTCATACTCCTTTCTCAATTTTGAACCACTCAGTTTTTCCGTGTCTGGTTTTAAAAGTTGCTTCTTGACCTGCATACGGATTTCTCAGGAGAAAAGGTGGTCTGGTCTTCCTGTCTCTAAGAATATTTCACAGTTTGTTGTGATCCACAGAGTCAAAGGCTTTAGCATAGTCAATGAAGAAGAAGTAGATGTTTTTCTGGAATTCCCTTGCTTTCTGTACCATCCAGTGAATTTTGGCAATTTGATCTCTGGTTCCTATGCCTTTTCGAAACCTAGCTGGTATATCTGAAACTTGTCTGTTCACATACTGCTGAACCTAGCTTGGAGGATTTTGGGCATAACCTTACTAGCATGTGTAATGAACACAGCTGTATGGTATTTGAACATTCTTTGGCATTGCTCTCTTTTGAACTGGAGTGAAAACACCTTTTCCAGTCCTGTGGCCACTGTTTAGTTTCCCAGATTTGCTGACATTGAATGCAGCACTTTTAACAGCATCATCTTTTAGCATTTTAAATACCTTAGTTGGATTTCCTGCATTCCTGTGTCTATATTGGAAGACCTAAGTCAATTGAAAATTTTTAATGACACTTATATTTCATTGGCAGAATTCAGTCATAGAGCCCATAGGTAAGAGAGGCCAATCTTTTAGTTGACAGCAAAGAGCTAAAATGATTTCTGTCACTAAGAAATCATGTTTTAACTTTTCTGTCACTAAGAGGAAGGGGAGAATGGATGATGGAGACAGAAATATATGCCGTACAAGTAATCCCAAACAAATAAACAACCAGCAAATATAGTATTATAAAATGAAATGTGATTTGAAAAGCCATTAAACAGGCTAAGCAGTTATGAGAGACTTGTGGATTTTGGTGTCTGTAAGGGAAGACTTTCTTGAAGAGGTAGCATTTAAACAGTGTCTTGAGTGAAGTGAAGTAATAATGTACATGAAAATCTGATAGATGTTATATGTATGAAGGACCTGGTACTGCAGAGCAAGAAGGTTCTTGTGAACAAGAGTGATAGGTGAGGTTGGATAGGTGTATATAGGGTCAGATGGTATGGGATCATGTGGCTTTGATAGAATCTGGATTGTTTTCCTAATGTAACAAATCTTTTAGAAGATTTTAGCTGTCAGAAGCCCATGGGGCTATTGTAGAGAACTAGGCAAGAAGTAGAGTTGACTTAGACTATGCTGGTGAAAGTATTTAGAATTGGGATATATTTTGTAGGTAAGTCTAATGGGATTTACTAATGATTTGGATATGAAATGTGAAGAAACAGAGCAACCAAGATTGACTCCAGATCTTAAGTGTTTGAGCACTGAGTACGTGGTGGGGTCATTTTCTGAGAGGCAGAGGGGCCAGGTTTGTGAGAGAATAGGAAGTCAAGAACTTTATTTTGGATAGATTAAATTTGAGGTGCCTATTAACATTTCTCAATATCGAGGACCTTGAAAAATGATTTTAGCATTATGGTGGGGAGGGAAATCTGACTGGGGAGGTTACAGAGTGAATGGGGATGAGGAAGAGACAGTGATTGTAGGCAACACTTTTAAGGAATTTTGTTGAAAAGGGCACCTGAAAGGTGCATCAGTAGCTAGAGGACAATCTCATTTTGGAACAGATTTACCTTGATATTCAGCATTTCAATGTTTGCACCTTTAAATTTGGGTTACAGGTGTAAGAAGTTTTTAAAATTAAGCTTTCCTATTCTACTTTTCAAGAATCTGTTTTATTGTTAAAGAACTAGGGGTCAAGTAATTATGTTTTTAACTTTTTTAATTTAAGGCAGTATCTTACCTTCTTTGCTATAGCTACAAAGCAACGCATTTAAATTTTTTTTTATTTCTTTAAGGCTGATAAAGAATTCGTGTGGTCTTTGTGGAAGCGCCTCCAGGTGACAAATCCAGATGTCACACAAGCAGTCAGTTTGGTTGTGGAAAGGTGAGTTACCAAGTTCTTTTTCTATTGGTATTTAGTTTATCAAATTTATTTCTTTTCATTATTAAAATTAACACTTAGCGTTAATCTCCTGAAGAGATTCATTTGATTTCCAGAGGAAAGTTGAGCATGATATTATAATTATTTGACTTATTTCAAGGTGTGTCAATTTGCTAAGTACAGCTAAGCCTTATCTTGTGCTCATATTCTGACATATTTGGGAAGTTTGCAGGTAAGAGATATAACTATGACCTCTACACTGTGTGTGTGTGTGTGTGTATGTGCGTGTGTGTTTTGAGCTTTTTCTGCTCAACTTTAAAAACTGGAGAAGTTCCTGTTGTTTGGCTTCAGAGACTGCCCCTGTAGATACATTCTTAGACATGGCTCAGTTTTTTCCCCCTAAGATAATTGGAGTGTGTACTTGAGAGCCTGAGATGACCTTGCCGGAACAGAGTAAGTGTTCTGGAATAGGTTGAGAGATTTCACTCAGCACTCTGTATTACTCTGTAGGGGATGCCCAGTCATTTAACTATAGATTATTGGGCCTCTCCTTGGTCATTAGAAACAGTGGAGTGATGCTGGGTACTCTTTATCAAACATTTGGTATACAGTAGTCCCAGGACACTTACATAGCAATTAAAACACTTGCTTTCCTATTAAATGGATTTCATTACATTTTGTAAATGAGAAGCTAAGCATATGGTTGCCTTTTCCTTTTTCTTTATTGGAATTATGATTATATAATCTGAATATCATTTTATGATAACTTGAACTATATTCACCTTTGGAGTTTCTAGCCCTGGGAACATTCTAACATTGTCTGGAATTTGACTTTGAAAAATCTGTGATACATGCCTATGTCTAATTTTGGCATTCTTGATTATTGTGAACTTTTAAATAGTTTATTTTCATGGTCCTGTATGTCTAATTCATCAATCAGTTTTTCCCTTTGGATGAACAGAATTAAGTCTTTTGTTGAAGTACCTTTGTTAGTTCCTCAATCTTTCTTTAAATTAAAGGTGATCCCTCTCAGTTTCTCTGTTTTTTAGTAAAATAGACCTTTAGAAGATATATTCTTGGGATTTCTTTTGTCATTTCTGTGATTCTTTCATTATCCTTCTCTCCTTTTATTTGTATATATTTTTTACAACTTTCTAAAGCTATTCTTAATTTTCCCTTTATTCTTGGTTGAGACAGAAACAATAAAATAATTTAAGGCCATTTTTCTCATTCTTTAAGATTTTTATTTTTTACATTTTATAACATATATAATATATGGTCACATAAAAGTATATCAAGAATTTATAAATAAATATACATATATGTTTTGGGGTGAGTACTCGGAAGCCTTTTGCTCATAACGTAGGTAATGGGAAATTTTGGAGGTTTTTGCTTTACAGCCATGATCTTCAAAACTTTATATTTGGAGCATTTATTAAAATGCAGATATTCAAGCTGGATTTAGCAAAGGCAGAGGAACCAGAGATGAAATTGCCAACATCCGCTGGATCATTATAAAAGCAAGAGAATTCCAGGAAAACATAAACTTCTGCTTTATTGACTACGCCAAAGCCTTTAACTATGTGGATCACAACAAACTGTGGAAAATTATTTAAGAGATGGGAATACCAAACCACCTTACCTGCTACCTGAGAAATCTGTATGCAGGTTGAGAAGCAACACTTAGAACTGGACATGAAACAGCACATTGGTTCCAAATCAGGGAAGGAGTACGTCAAGGCTATATATTGTCATCCTGCTTATTTAACTTATATACAAAGTACATCATGTGAAATGCTGGGCTGGATGCAACACAAGCTGGAATCAAGATTGCTGGGAGAAATATCAGTAACCTCAGATATGCAGATACCACCACCCTTACGGCAGAAAGCGAAGAAGAACTAAAGAGCCTCTTGATTAAAGTGAAAGAGGTGAGTGAAAAAGTTGGTTTAAAACTCAACATTCATAAAACTAAGATCATGGCATCCAGTCCCATCACTTCATGGGAAATAAATGGGGAAACAGTGGCAGACTTTATTTTTGGAGGCTCCAAAATCACAGCAGATGGTGAATGCAGCCATGAAATTAAAAGACACTCGCTCCTTGGAAGAAAGGCTATGACCAACCTAGAAGCATATTAAAAAGCAGAGATATTACTTTGCCAAAAAAGGTCTGTCTAGTCAAAGCTATGGTTTTTCCAGTCGTCATGTATAGATGTGAGAGTTGTACTGGAAAGAAAGTTGAGCGCTGAAGAATTGATGCTTTTGAACTGTGGTGTTGGAGAAGACTCTTGACAGTCCCTTGGACTGCAAGGAGATCCAACCAGTCCATCCTAAAGGAATTCAGTTCTGAATATTTATTGGAAGGAATGATGCTAAAGCTGAAACTCCAGTACTTTGGCCACCTCATGCGAAGAACTGACTCATTTGAAAAGACCCTGAAACTGGGAAAGATTGAAAGCGGGAGGAAAGGGGACAGCAGAGGATGAGATGGTTGGATGGCATCAGTGACTCCATCGACATGAGTTTGAGTAAGCTCCAGGAGTTCGTGATGGACAAGGAAGCCTGGCATGCTACAGTCCATGGGGTCGCAAAGAGTTGAACATGACTCAGTGACCGAATTGAACTGATTAAAATGGAAGAGGAGACCCAGGAGTCTTTACGCTTTCCAGGTAATTCTGATGTCCATAGATCATATGATTAGATACCTTGGAATTCAAATTGACCTTTAAAATTGGAAACCTGTAATTTGCATTTCTAATTTTATAATTATATAAATATTTCTTTCCTTGAGAACCATGTAATATGTTCGGACTTGATACAGGAAATAGTATGATTAAAGAAAGAATATTCTAAGTATCAATGTCAAATAGAATTTCTTTTTTATAGTCCATTAATTACCCAAATTTTGCTACATTCAAGTCATTTTTTATTTGTGCCTTGGTCTTCCTAGACAACATTTTTTCTCCCTGGTATTTCAAATTGCTTTTCTTTTCTAGTGTTTCTTACCATAAAGAATGTCAGTGTTCAAACATTTAAATGATAGGCTGAAGACATTCTTCCTTGGGCCCTTCGTTTATGGTATGAATTTTGGCCAGTTGGTTTTTAAACCTACTCATAGCTATCATCTAGGATTTCTTTTTATTGCACTCCTGAGCTAGTTCCAGAGTTTCTAGAATCCCACATCTTTCTTCTTTTGTTGGATTATATTTTTGAAGTTTTTTTTCTCAGGAGGGATGCATAAGTGGTTCATTTTCTGACTCCTTATATGCCCAAAATGTCTTTCTTTTATACTTAACGTTTGATTGATAGTTTAGCTGAACATAAATTTTAAGTCCATCTAATTTCCCTCAGATTTTTTAAAAGTAAAGCAGTGGTGTATCAAGTGTATTTGTGATCCCAGTGCAAGTGAGATTCTTATTTCTTTCTAGGTAGCTTGCTTGAAGTTTTTAGGATTCTCTCTATATATTTTTAAATTTCAGCATTGTTTATTAATTTGAACCTTTTAAAAATTCAGAATTCTCAGCTTTTGTGAGGTTCTTTCAACATAAAGACTTAAGATTTTATTTTAATTGAAGAAAAATATGATTCTCATATTTTCCTCCTTGTCTGTTCTTCACATTCTTAGAGGCTGGACCTTCTGGACTTGGCCTTCTTTTCTATCTTATTTTCCGTCTTTTAATTTTATCTCCTGAGTAGTTTTATTGCATCAATATAATGCTGTTTTTTAATTTTAGAAGTCAAATTTTTATTTCTAAGGTTTTTCTTATTTGGTTTTTACTTTTTCATAAGTCTTCTTTAAAAGAATGACTTTTTAAACTTTTTGATTATAATTTTTAAGTTCTTTTCTGTTTCTGACATTATCTTTGTTTCCTGTTGGGTAACTTTTATTCCTACTTTTTTACTTTAATGCTGATGGTTTCCTTCAAGTGTATGATGGTTCTTTACTAACTGTCATATTTTTGTGTGAAAGTGTAAATTGCATAATGTAGAAATGTTGCTCTTAATGAATTTACTTTGCATTTTTCTATATTTGTTTACCAAAATGTTTCTCCTCTGAATGAGAGGATTGACTGTGGATATTGTGTAAGAGAAGGGAGCAGACTATCAACAAGCTTTCCTGAGGGATGTATGGCAAATGGGCTTCACTGTACAGAATGAAAAGTAGACTCTTAAGTCATTCCCTTTTCTGATTGTATTGTTTGTCCCAGCAACCATAGTGGGGACCTTTTTCAGGAACATGGTTCTTTTGAGTAGTCTTGGGCCATTTATTGTAGGCAAATATTGCAGGTAGCTCTTCTGAACATGGATGAATAGGAAGCCCAGATTTTTGATTAATGGTTCTTTAGTTAGTCATCTTGATCCCATACTTACTAATTGGGTAATTAGAGCCTCTCTGGGCCTCTTCCAGAAAAACTAGCTCCCTCTTCCATTATAGACACTGTGTAGATTTTTATTTTTCTCTTCTGGATTTGTCTCTCTGAGTCCATCCTTCTGTTAGTCAGATATTTGTCCATTTTGGACCCCTCTACTTATTTCCGTCTAGTCAAGGCTATGGTTTTTCCTGTGGTCATGTATGGATGTGAGAGTTGGACTGTGAAGAAAGCTGAGTGCTGAAGAATTGATGCTTTGAACTGTGGTGCTGGAGAAGACTCTTGAGAGTCTCTTGGACTGCAGGGAGATCCAACCAGTCCATTCTGAAGGAGATCAACCCTGGGATTTCTTTGGAAGGAATGATGCTAAAGCTGAAACTCCAGTACTTTGGCCACCTCATGCGAAGAGTTGACTCACTGGAAAAGACTCTGATGCTGGGAGGGATTGGGGGCAGGAGGAGAAGGGGACGACAGAGGATGAGATGGCTGGATGGCATCACTGACTCGATGGACGTGAGTCTGAGTGAACTCCGGGAGTTGGTGATGGACAGGGAGGCCTGGCGTGCTGCGATTCATGGGGTCGCAAAGAGTCGGACACGACTGAGCGACTGAACTGAACTGAACTGATTTCCAGTCTAGGAGACTCAAGGTGGTGTGATTTAGGCATGTCAGTGCCATGTCGGTTCATTTTTTCAAGAGGAATATAATTACCATTTTCTTTAAGAGAAGATAATACTTTTGGAATTATATCTTTCATTTTGATATGTCATCTTATTTGTACATTACTGTACATTACAGTTACTTTATTTTTAAAAAAAATTTTATGATGGTCTTTCATGGTGAATGGCCTTGTGGATAAAGTTTTATCTACAAGGATAAATGGTCTTAACCAGTGGTGCTACTGACACAGTAGATAAAGGCAGGAAATGCTAAACATCCTAAATTAAATAGGATGCTCTTGCTCAATTAAGTAACCCTTGGAGATATTGGGTGTTCATTCCAGACTACTGTTTTAAAGTGAATATTGAAATAAAGTGAGTCACACCAATTATTTGTTTTCAAGTGTATATAAAAGTTATATAGTTTATACTATACTGTAGACTATTAAGTGCACAACAGCATTATGTCTAAAAACAATGTACATAATTTAAATATATTGCTAAAAGATGCTCTCATCTGAGCCTTCAGTGAGTTATACATTTTTTGCAATAGTGACATCAAAGATCACTCACTGATCACAGATCATCATAACAAATATAATAATAATGAAAAAGTCTGACATATTGTGAGAATTACAAAAATGTGACAGAGAGATATTTAGTTAGTGTTGCTGGAAAAATGGTGCTGTTAGATTTGTCTGATGAAGGGTTTCCACAGACCTTCAATTTATAAAATGTAGTATCTGTGAAGCACAATAAGCAAAGTTCAATAAAATGAGTTATGCCTGTACTGCTTCAAATGCCCTTGGTCCCCTTTTGGAAAAATGCTTGTCTTATCAGTAATTCTTTTTTTTTAACCTTTTTGGTACTGTATTATATGCCTTAGAAAACTTTTTTAGTGGGGTGCCTATATACATATTTTTGGGTTGCACATGTTTTACTTTTTATTATGGAAAATTTTAATCTGATGTAAAGGCAGAGAAAATACATTAATGAACTCCCATGTTTATTCATCACTCAGCTTGAACAGTTATCCACAGACGACCAATCTTGTTTCATCTGTAAACTTCTTCTTCCTTTCTTTTGCTCTGCTGCCTCTACCACTGATGGATTATTTTGAAGGAAATTCCAGACGTCATGTTATGTTACCCACAATTACACTGGTGTTTACAGTCAGTTCTTTTTATTCACAGGAGAGCTCAAGACTGATGGTACTATAACTCATGTCTGAACACGGTTTGTCTAACAGTCTTCTCCATAAGCAAGTTACAGCCTTCTTGCACTTAAGAACACTAGATAGCACTTCATCACTGTGTTTGGTGGTCATTTGAAACCGCAAAATCATCAACAAAGGGCAAAAATGTGAAAAATGTGGTACTAAATAGACCATGTGAAGAACACTTGTTTACAGTATGAGAGCTGAAACAAGAAGACAGAGTGTTCCCTTGTTTGACTTCAGTTGGGAACATGTGGTTCAGGTGACTTAAATTTTTCACCACTTTGTACATGTCTGCAAATGACTGAAAAAGTGCCTGGGTATTGATTTTACACTTACAAGTAAGTTTTAGTAAGTAGGAAAGTTCACAAGTTCTGGTTATGTGAATAAGTATTGACTCTATCTCTAAAAAATAAGCCTTTTAAAAAATATAACCATGAAATCTTTTTCATACTTAGAGTTCTATAATTATTCCCTAATATAATCAAATATCCAGTTTTCAGATTTCTCCAGCTTTCTCATAACTTTCTTTTGAAAGGTGGTTTGTTCCTATGAGGATTCAAACATAGTCTACCCAGTGAACATATGGGTTCCTTCTCCTTCTCTCTCCTTTTTTTTGCAGTTTATTTTTGGAATTAGTTGGGTTGTTTATCCTGTAGAGTTTTCCACATTCTGGATTTTTCTGATTGTAATTTTTTTTACTCTATAATTATCATACATTTGTAATGAGACCTAGAGGTTTATTCAGTTTCAGGTTTGATGTTTTGGCAAAGAAATCTTCTTTGGTGTAATATGATTCATAGTACATCACATCAGGAGACACATAGTCTATTATCCAAATCTCTTTTATGGCATTGTTGTGGTTGATCACTGGACTGTATTTCTTTAATCTAGAACAGCCTATCTTCTTCTTTTAATGGGTCAGTTTGGGTGATATTGCCGTTTTAACAACGTTAAATCTTCTATATTATGAACATGAAATGTGTTTCTAGTTATTTATATCTTCTAAAATTTCCTGAAATAATGTTTTATAGTTTTAGAGTATGCTTCAAACTTTTTTGATAACTTTATTCCTTAATATTTTATTCTTTCTGATTTTATTATAAGTGAAATTGTTTTCTTAAGTTTATTTTCAGATTGTTTAGTGTAAGTGTGTAGATTACAATTGATTTTTTTTTTTTTATATTGATTGCCTATGCTGCAAGTGTTCTGAGCTCATTTTTCAGTTGTAATTTTTTGGGATAGATTCCTTAGGATTTTCTATTTACAAGATCATGTAATCTGCAAATAGAAGTAGTTTTGTTTCTTTTATTCCAAACTTGGTGCCTTTTGTTTCTTTCTCTTGTCTACTTACCCTGGTTAGAACTTCAATACATTGTTGAGTTGAAGTGGCCAGAGCAGACAACTTTGTCTTACTCCCGATCTTAGGGAGAAAACACCCATTCCTTCACCACTAACTATAAAATTGTCTGTCAGTTTTTCATAAATGTCCGTTAGCAAGTTTAGGAAGTTCCCTTCTATTCCTAGTTTGTTAAGTGTTTTTATTATGAAAGGTAGTTGAATTTTGTCAAATATAGCTTCTGTATCTATTGATATGATCGTATGATTTTTGTTTCATATTTTAGTGATATGATTTATTATGATAATTGATTTTCAAATATGAAACAACCCTTAAAACAACCCTGGAATAAATTCCACCTAGTCATGGTATATAATTCTTTTAATATGTTGTTGAATTTTGTTTGCTAGTATTTGTTTAGAACTTTTGCATCTATATTGATGAGAGATATTAGTCTGTAGTTTTCTTATGATGTTTCTGTGTGTGTGTGTTTTTTTTTTTTTTGTATTAGGGTAATACTGGCTATATGAAATGGGTTGGGAAATACTCTCTTCTATTTTTTTGAATTTTTTTTTTTAAGAATTGGTATTAATTCTTCTTTCAATGTTTGGTAGAATTCAGGAGTGAACCCATCCAGGCCTGGACTTTTGTTTGTGGGTAATTTTTTAAAAAATTACAATTAGAATTTCTTTACTTATTATAGGTCAACTCAGAATTTTATTTTACTTTTGGTATTTGTGTTTTCTAGGAATTCACCTATTCCTTTTAAGTATCTAATTTGCTGGCATACAATTTTCCATAGTATTCCTTTATAATGCTTTTTATTTTTGTTAGGTTAATGGTAATATACCATTTTTTTCTTTCCAATTCTGGTAGTTTGAGGCTTCTTTCTTTTTAATATTGTCAGTATAGCTAAAGGTTTGTCAGTTTTGTTGATCTTTTCAAGGAACCAGCTTTTGGTTTCCATCCATTTTCTGTTATTCTGTCGCTAAGTCGTGCCTGACTCTTTGCAACCCCATGGACTGTAGCACACCAGGCTTTCCTGTCTTTCACCATTACCCAGAGTTTGCTCAGACTCATGTCTGTTAAGTTGGTGATGCTATTTAGCCATCTCATCCTCCGTTGCCCCCTTCTCTTCCTGCCCTCAATCTTCCCCTGCATCAGGATCTTTCCCAGTGAGTCAGCCCTTTACATCAGGCGGCCAAAGTATTAGTGCTTCTGTATTGTTTTTCTATTTTCTGTTTCATGAATTTCTTCTCAAATCTTTATTTCTTCTTTCTCATTGGTTTAGGCTTAATTTGCTCTTATTTTTCCAGTGTCTTATGGTAGATTATTAGGTTACTGATTTCAGATCTTTCTTCTAGCTTAATATAGGTATTTATAGCTATAAATTTTTCTCTAAGCACTGTTTTAGCTGCATCCCATACATTTTGATATTTTATGCCTTATTTTTGCTCATCTTAAAGTATTTTTTGATTTATCTTTTGACTTCCTCTTGACACTTTTTTAAATGGTGTTTTGTTTAATTTCCACACATTTGTGAGTATTTTCATTTGATTTCTAATTTTATTTCATTGTAGTCAGAGAACATACTTTACATTATTTTTATCTTTTTACATTTATTGAGTTAAAAAAAATAGTCTAACATGATTTATCCTGAGAATGTTCCTTATACACTTGAAAATTATATAAATTTAACTGTCATTTTTTAGAGGGGAATCTGATGATGTTTGCAAGGTCTAGGTTGTAGTATTGCTGAGGTCTTCTATTTTTTTGTTGATCTTCTGTTTACTTGTCTGTCTGTTATTGAAAGTGGGTGTATTGGTATTCTCCAGAGAAACAGAACCAAAAGGACGTGTGTGAATATATATATGTAGAAAAAGACTTATTATAAAGAATTGGCTTACATGATTTTGGAGACTGGCATGTCCACATCTGCAGTATGATCAGTTTGAGACCAGGAAAGTTGATGGTGTAGATAAAGGCAGTCTCTGGAGATTTCTTGTTCAGGAATGCTGGTCTTTTTATTCTGTTTAGGCCTTCAACTGATTGGATAAAGCCTACTTACATTATGAAGGGTATTATGCTTATTTAGAGTTCACCAATTTAAATGTTAATCTCATCCAAAAATGCCCAAGTTGACCATCGCGGTGGCTATTGAAGTCTCCAACTATTATAACTGAATTGTCCATTTCTTATTTCATATCTGTCATTTTTCCTTCAGGCATTTTAATCCACTATTAGGTACTTATGTGTTTATAAATGTTATATCTTCCTGATGGATTTATTCTGTCAGGAACTTGTTACAAAATGTGCCTCTTTTTAAGTGACTTTTTTGCTTAAAGTTTATTTTGTCTGACATTAGTGTAGTTACTCTATCTTTCTTGTGGTTGGTATTTGCCTATGTTTTTTCTCATTCTTTACTTTCAATGTATTTACGTCTCTGAATCTTTCTTTTGCAGTAAGTGAATATTTTCTAATATAGCATTTTAATTTCTTTTTCACTATATTTTTTGATATTTTTTTTTAAGTTATTGCTCTAACATTTACTGTATATATCTTAACAAATCAGGTCCAGGTTTAGCCAAGCTTAATTCCAGTGGTATATAGAAACATTATCTTCCCTGGTGGCTCAGAGGTTAAAGCGTCTGCCTCCAATGTGGGAGACCCGGGTTCGATCCCTGGGTTGGGAAGATCCCCTGGAGAAGGAAATGGCAATCCACTCCAGTATTCTTGCCTGGAGAATCCCATGGATGGAGAAGCCTAGTAGGTTACAGTCCACGGATTCGCAAAGAGTCGGACACGACTGAGTGACTTCACCTCACCTCACCTCATAGAAACATTACTGAAATACAGCCATATTCCCTTTAGTCCCTTTTTATGGTATTGTTATACATGTTATCTATTAATATTACAAACACAACAATACATTATTATAATTATTGCTTTATTATCTGTAGTCATTTCCTTAGCCCAATAAAAGTTTGCTACAACCTACCTCATTTATGCTGTTACTGGCAATTATATTATACATGATACATTTTTATGTTTTGAGCCTGTGAATACGTTATATACCTATTACTTTAAGCAATTGCTTTACAAATTAGACAAGAGAAGAAAATAGAAAGAAATGTACTTGAAAATGGTCTTTTATTATAATTATATAATTACATTTCCGAGTAAATGTTTTCGTATGTGGATTCAAGTTATGGTCATCCCTCAATATCCACTGGGGACTGGATCCTGGAACCCTACAGATACCTAAATTCTAGGATCTTCAAGTCTTTTGCATAAAATGGTATATGTAACCTATGCATATCCTCGTAAAGTGTAAATCATCAGCATCTCTAGATTACTTATACTACCTCAGTTGAGTTCAGTTCAGTCGCTCAGTCGTGTCCGACTCTTTGCGACCCCATGAATCGCAGCCCGCCAGGCCTCCCTGTCCATCACCAACTCCCGGAGTTCACTCAGACTCACGTCCATCAAGTCNGATCCAGCGGATGTTGGCAATTTGATCTCTGGTTCCTCTGCCTTTTCTAAAGCCAGCTTGAACATCAGGAAGTTCACGGTTCACGTATTGCTGAAGCCTGGCTTGGAGGATTTTGAGCATTACTTTACTAGCATGTGAGATGAGTGCAATTGTGCGGTAGTAATGTAAATGCTATGTAAATAGTTGCATATATAATGTAAATGAAATGTAAATAGTTGCCAGCACATGGCACATTTGAATTTTGCTTTTTATTTTATTTATTTTTTAATTATTTTACTTTATTTTACTTTACAGTACTGTATGAACTTTGCTTTTTAGAACTTCCTGAAAAAAATTTTTTTTCAACAATTTTTGAGTCTCAGTTGATTGATTCCATGGATGTGGTAACCATGGGTATAGATGGCTGTACTGCCTTGAGTCACTTGGTTCTTTTACAATTTCTTTCTCTTTCTGATTTTCTCTATTTGATGTGATATTTTTATGATATCTTTCTTTACTTTTAAAACCATGGTTTCTTTAGTTTTATGAACATATTTATAATGTTCATAAAATTGTGAAGCCTTTTTTCTTTTTTCCAAATATGGTCACTTTCCCAGATAGTTTCTTGTCTGCTTTTCTTCCTAGTGTATGGGTGATGTTTTCCTGTTTTTTGCATGAGAATTTTTTGATGGAAAGTGAATATTTGAGATATTATATTGTAGCAAATTTGGTTACTGTTCTCCTGCACCCTTTTCCTCCAAACCTGTTTATTTAATTCATGACCAATTGGATTATGTTAGTAAAGTCTATTTCCCCTCCCACAGTGTTAACTCTCTGATGTTGCTTTTAAGTGCAGGTTTGGAGAATCCCAGGGATGGGGGAGCCTAGTGGGCGGCCATCTGTGGGGTCGCACAGAGTCGGACATGACTGAAGCGACTTAGCAGCAGCAGCAGCAGCTTTGGAGAAGGAAATGCCAACCCACTCCAGTATTCCTGCCTGGAGAATCCCATGGACAGACGAGCCTGGCAGGCTACAGTCCATGGAGTCACAAGAGTTGGACACGACTTAGCGACTAAACCACCACCAGCTTTGGGTATGCTTATAGTCATCCTAGCATGACAGTGATTTTGGTTCTCCTCTTTTTTTTTTTAACCACAACCAGTCTTCACCAATTGGTGGCTTCAGTAATTGGTGGCTGATTGCTCAGCTGTTTTCAACAATGCCCTAGAGCATAAAATACTTCATGAACCAAAGTATTCAAATTGTGACTCCTTTGATATTTCTGAGTCAGTGTTTGATATTATTTTCAACCCTTGAAGGACTTCTTTCATCCTTATTCCTCTCCAGCAAATAAGCAGGCCTACAATTTGGCCTATGTCTTAACTCTCCTTCCAGTTGTTTTTTACCATAACCTACAATCTTCTTGAGAGCGCCTCTAGACTTGAACTTCTTCATACTGTGTTGCAAATGAAGTCACTTCCCTTTGGGAAGAGATTAGGATTGCATACTTTGTATCCTGCCCCTTTACCCCATATTTCTAACCAGGCAAAATCTGAGCCAGGCCTCTGGAGGTGGGACAGTATCATGCTTCTCTGAGTGAACCTCCATTCTGCATGCTGATTTCAGTAATCTTAGGTTCTCTTGACTTGCCTCTCCTGGTGTAGAACTACCCTGTCATAAGCTAGGGCAAGGGTGTGTGGGTCTCCAGTATTCTCGGTGCTCTGCACCTGAGATAGAATCTTTATTCCACAGACAGATGCTGAACAGAGAATGGAGCCTTCACCACTCAACTGCCCTTGTCTGGGATTTGTCTGTAGCCAGAGTTACCTATGTATTAGGGAGGGGAGGATGAGAAATGGTGATATCTTGCTCCTCCTGGGAAGAAAAGTTCTCTGACTGGAAACTTGGAGAAAATAGTCTTGTTTTCTTGGCTGTATCAATATGGAGTAGACTCTTCACCTTCCTGAGCACAGAGGGTAGAGGGGAGGACATGGTCTTAGTTCAGATACCATGTGTGTGCTTAGTCTCTCAGTCATGTCCAACTCTTTGCGACCCCATGGACTATAGCCCACAAGGCACCTCTGTCCATGGGGATTCTCTAGGCAAGAATACTGGAGTGGGCTGCCATGCCCTCCTTCAGGGGAACTTCCCAACCCAAGGATTGAACCCAGGTCTCCTGTATTTCTGATGATTATGTGCCATCTGAGCCACCAGGGAAGCCCTCAGTTACCATAAGATGTTTTAAATAATGTGTTTTTTTTCCCCAGTAGCTTTCACCAGTATCACTAGGTAGTGGGTTAACAGAGCTCCTCAAACTGTCATGTGAGAAGTTGATCTCCCAGTGTTTGTTCTTTTGGGCTGCTAAATTTTGGGGTAATTTGTTATCTAGCAATAGACAGCTTATATACCAGATCAGAAGGCTTAAGCATGCTTTGCTTTGTCACTCAGTTGTGTCTGACTCTTTGTGACCCCATGGACTGTAGCCCACCAGACACCTCTCTGTCCATGGGGATTCTCCAGGCAAGAGTAGTGGAGTGGGTTGCTGATAGGGCCCACATGGGGTCTCATTGTTAAGGTGGCTCATTATGTTGACCTCGCAAATAAGGAATAAAATCAGTGATCCTTGAGACTGACCAAATTGCCCAAATGACATTCTGTTTTCTCACTGGTGCCTACCTTCTCAAAGCTACGAGACCACCAGATTCCAGACCTCTGGCTACGTGACCATTTCATTGGTGGGGTATAAGAAAGACCTTGCGAGAAAGGGAGGATGCTGGTTCTCCTTAAGGGCCAGTCACCCTCTCGTTTCCCTCTAATAAGTTTCCCTTTTCTTGCCTGACTGTGCAGCTCGCTCTCTTTTTCTTTGCACTTGCCATATAGTTGCCATGACCTCCTCCAGGAGATCTTCCTAACCCAGGGATCAAACCCAGGCTTTCTGTATTGCAGGTGGATTCTGAGCCACCACAGTAGTATATGATAAATATTGCCTATTGTTTCACCAGATTATACTATTAGCAATGTAAAAATGTACTGATGTTTTTCCACATCTTGGCCATCACATTGTTTTTAATTTTTTATATCTTTGCTAATCTGAAAGGTAAAAAAAAAAACACGGAAATAATTTTTACTTGCAATTTTGTTACTACGTGTGAGAGAAGACTAAGACATTTTATATCCTTTTTTGTGGACTTCTTATTTTATATATCTTTCTATTTTCCTTGCTTGTGGCATTTCTATTTAATGTCCTGTGGTACCCTTCGAATTCAGTGTATTGTGTACAGAACTTATTGGCTTCTCCTCTGAGTTTTTTTAACTACCTAACTTTTTCTCTACCACAAACATGCCATTTTTTTCCTTTTCTCTAAATTTCACATTTAAAGAGTAATCTTTGATATTTTTTGGTCTCTTTGAGCAGAAAATCAATTCGCAAGTTCAGTCGCTTTTTGTTTTGCCGTGTCACTCAAATCCAGTAATTCCTCTGTGTCCTTAACATCCAGACCCTCTATCTAGGCCCTTAATATCTCAGCTCTGAACATCTTATTGATTTCTTTCTCAAACATCAGTTCTCTTTTACATCTTCACTTTGAGACAAAGCAAGAAATAAGGCACAAAAAATTTTATTAAAAATTTAGGTTAAAGGTGACAGATGAAAATTCTAAGACCTTTTAAATGGATATGTTAGGTAGTTAGAATAGGAAAAAGGATTCCAAAATGGTGATGGCTAGAAGACAAAGAAGGGAGAAGCCTGCAAAAATAGAACAAAGGAAAATTTGAGGACAGGAGTGAGAACCTCAGGTGAAACAAACAGCTTTCCTGGTTAGCCCAATGTACATAGCGCAGGCTTAGGGGGAGGAGACCAGACATAAAAAGAGGAGCCAAAATTGAGCCTCGCCCTTCTTTTGGGTCGGCGTGCCCTCACCACTCTAGGATGTATTTTCTTTTCTTGCCAAATAAAACTGAGCTTTAACCAAGTTGTAACACTGGTCTGTCATTTCAAATTTTTGCTGCAGTGAGACAGAACTGAGGAAATTATATACTCCCCCAACAGAGAGCTAGAGGAACTTTATTACCTTTTGGTGTGGATGCCAGTTCAGTTCAGTTGCTCAGTCGTGTCCGACTCTTTGCGACCCCGTGAATCGCAGCACGCCAGGCCTCCCTGTCCATCACCAACTCCCGGAGTTCACTCAGACTCATGTCCATCAAGTCAGTGATGCCATCCAACCATCTCACCCTTGGTCGTCCCCTTCTCCTCCTGCCCCCAATCCCTCCCAACATCAGAGTCTTTTCCAATGAGTCAACTCTTTGCATGAGGTGGCCAAAGTACTGGAGTTTCAGCTTTAGCATCATTCCTTCCAAAGAATTCCCAGGGTTGATCTCCTTCAGAATGGACTGGTTGGATCTCCTTGCAGTCCAAGGGACTCTCAAGAGTCTTCTCCAACACCACAGTTCAAACGCATCAATTCTTGGGCGCTCAGCCTTCTTCACAGTCCAACTCTCACATCCATACATGACCACAGGAAAAAACCATAGCCTTGACTAGAC
>SJYT01019357.1:1662096-1689102 GCA_006410635.1 Cephalophus harveyi | reverse complement strand
ATTTGCTGGCATATTGAGTGCAGCATTTTCATAGCATCATCTTTCAGGATTTGAAACAACTCAACTGGAATTCCATCACCTCCACTAGCTTTGTTTGTAGTGATGCTTTCTAAGGCCCACTTGACTTCACATTCCAGGATGTCTGGCTCTAGGTGAGTGATCACACCATCGTGATTATCTGGGTCATGAAGATCTTTTTTGCACAGTTCTTCTGTGTATTCTTGCCACCTCTTCTTAATATCTTCTGCTTCTGTTAGGTCCATACCATTTCTGTCCTTTATCGAGCCCATCTTTCAATGAAATGTTCCCTTGGTATCTCTAATTTCCTTGAAGAGATCTCTAGTCTTTCCTATTCTGTTCCTTTCCTCTATTTCTTTGCATTGATCACTGAAGAAGGCTTTCTTATCTCTCCTTGCTATTCTTTGGAACTCTGCATTCAGATGCTTATATCTTTCCTTTTCTCCTTTGCTTTTCGCCTCTCTTCTTTTCACAGCTATTTGTAAGGCCTCCTCAGACAGCCATTTTGCTTTTTTGCATTTCTTTTCCATGGGGATGGTCTTGATCCCTGTCTCCTGTACAGTGTCACAAATCTCATTCCATAGTTCATCAGGCACTTTATCAGATCTAGGCCCTTAAATGTATTTCTCACTTCCACTGTATAATCGTAAGGGATTTGATTTAGGTCATACCTGAATGGTCTAGCGGTTTTCCCTACTTTCTTCAATGTAAGTCTGAATTTGGTAATAAAGAGCTCATGATCTGAGCCACAGTCAGCTCTTGGTCTTGTTTTTGTTGACTGTATAGAGCTTCTCCATCTTTGGCTGCAAAGAATATAATCAGTCTGATTTCAGTGTTGACCATCTGGTGATGTCCATGTGTAGAATCTTCTCTTGTGTTGTTGGAAGAGGGTGTTTGCTATGACCAGTGCATTTTCTTGGCAGAACTCTATTAATCTTTGCCCTTCTTCATTCCATATTCCAAGGCCAAATTTGCCTGTTACTCCAGGTGTTTATTGACTTCCTACTTTTGCATTCCAGTCCCCTATAACGAAAAGGACATCTTTTTTGGGTGTTATTTCTAAAAAGTCTTGTAGGTCTTCATAGAACCGTTCAACTTCAGCTTCTTCAGCGTTACTGGTTCGGGCATAGACTTGGATAACTGTTATATTGAATGGTATGCCTTGGACACGAACAGAGATCATTCTATCATTTTTGAGATTGCATCCAAGTATTGCATTTCAGACTTTTGTTGACCATGATGGCTACTCCATTTCTTCTGAGGGATTCCTGCCTGCAGTAGTAGATATAATGGTCATCTGAGTTAAATTCACCCATTCCAGTCCATTTTAGTTCGCTGATTCCTAGAATGTCGATGTTCACTCTTGCCATATCTTGTTTGAAATTTGCCTTGATTCATGGACCTGACATTCCAGGTTCCTCTGCAATATTGCTCTTTACAGCATCGGATCTTGCCTCTATCACCAGTCACATCCACAGCTGGGTATTGTTTTTGCTTTGGCTCCATCCCTTCATTTTTTCTGGAGTTATTTCTCCACTGATCTCAAGTAGCATATTGGGCACTTACTGACCTGGGGTGTTCCTCTTTCAGTATCCTATCATTTTGCCTTTTCATACTGTTCATGGGGTTCTCAAGGCAAGAGTACTGAAGTGTTTTGCCATTCTCTTCTCCAGTGGACCACATTCTGTCAGACCTCTTCACCGTGACCGCCCATCTTGGGTTGCCCCGCGGGCATGGCTTAGTTTCATTGAGTTAGACAAGGTTGTGGTCCTAATGTGATTAGATTGACTAGTTTTCTGTGAATATGGTTTCAGTGTGTCTGCCCTCTGATGCCCTCTTGCAACACCTACCAACTTACTTGGGTTTCTCTTACCTTGGGCATGGGGTATCTCTTCACGGCTGCTCCAGCAAAGCGCAGCCGCTACTCCTTACCTTGGATGAGGGGTATCTCCTCACCACTGCCCTTCCTGAACTTCAACGTGGGATAGCTCCTCTAGGCCCTCCTGAGCCCGTGCAGCCACTGCTCCTTAGACTTAGGGTTGCTCCTCCCTGTCACCGCCCCTGGCCTTGGGCGCCAGGTGGCTCCTCTCGGCTGCCCCTGACGTCGGACCCGGGGTTGCTCCTCTCGACCACCACCCCTGGCCTCAGACGCGGGGTAGCCTCTCCCAGCTGCCACCTCTGACCTTGGATTTGGGTAGCTCCTCTCGGCCATTCCTGCACCATCGCAGCCTGGTACTCTCGGCTGCTGCCCCTGACCTTGGATGTGGGGTAACTCCACTTGGCCGCTGCCCTTTGGGCGTGGGGTCCTCCCAGCTTCTGCTCCTGACCTCGGACTTGGGGTAGCTCCTCTCGCCCGCGCTTAGTGTGCCGGTCGCAGCTGCCTGCACTTATGTTGCCAGGAAATATGACTTCAAGATCCAGAAGTGAATGGCCATAATTAAAAGAGCTATCTCCACTGCATTTACTCATTCAACAAATATCAATTGAGTGTTGTGTGAGTGTCAGATGCTGAGCTAAAAGTTAGGGAAAGTTCTGTGTTTGACCACTAAGGAGTTCTGTCTAGTCAAAAAGTTATTTGTAGAAAGAGGAAGTTTGTAATAGAGTTTGCTAAGAGCTGTTTTTAAGTATATTCATACTTATGTAATTATTTATCTCCTTGATCTGGAAAAAGATGTACAAAGAATTATCATTAATTCTGTTTAATTAGAATTTTAGCCACTGATGTTTAGTCACTAAGTTATGTCCTATTCTTTATGACCCCATTGACTGTAACCTGCCAAGCTCCTCTGTTATTGGACATTCCAGACAAGAATACTGTAGTGCATTGCCATTTTCTTCTCCAGGGGATCTTCCTGACCCACAGATCAAACTCATGTCTCCTCCTTGGCAGACAAATTCTTTACCACAGAGCTATCTGGGAATTACAAGTAGAAGTTTATGCTACTGAAAATAAAATTTTGATTTTCCTAAGTTCTATTAGAGAATGATACGATATAAATAGAAACATTTGTTATATTATTTTCCTTATGAATTTGTTTTTAAAAAATATTATTTTCTATGATTTATAGATATTTGCATTTACCTGCCATTTTATGAGTTTATTATGAACTGCTGTTGCTAGAAGCACATTCTGAATATATCATTTCTTGTTTATTAGCCCTGAAAATCTAATTTCCTTGCTATTATATATAAACTCTCACTTCATACTATCATTAGTGTCATAAGAGCACAGTCACTGTATTTGATCTTTGAATGCATAAGGAAACATTACAACGAATAGGTAGGAATGATAAACATTGAAGAAACAGTATTATTTATGGTGTTTCATGGACTAGCAATACATTAGGAACTTGAATTGTTCAACTTTTCTTTGGGTAACTAAATATGTGTCATGGAGAAGGCAATGGGACCCCACTCCAGTACTCTTGCCTGGAAAATCCCATGGATGGAGGAGCCTGGTAGGCTGCAGTCCATGGGGTCGCTGAGAGTCGGACACGACTGAACACCTTCACTTTCACTTTTCACTTTCATGCATTGGAGAAGGAAATGGCAACCCACTCCAGTGTTCTTGCCTTGAGAATCCCAGGGATGGGGGAGCCTGGTGGGCTGCCGTCTATGGGGTCGCACAGAGTCAGACACTACTGAAGTGACGTAGCAGCAGCAGTAGCAGCAAATATGTGTCATAGTGATATTTGTGATCCACCCAGGTTTGTGCCTCAGACAGCCTTCATCCTAACCTTTAAAATTAATAATACATCATTTTGTCTATTATGAATACTACTTTGAAAAAAAAAAGAATACTAGTTTGAGTTTGAAGTATTTAGAACAACAGAAACTGCTATTATTTTGCTTACTAACATTATGTAAATAATTTTATGGACTTAGTCCGTCTAGTCAAGGCTATGGGTTTTCCAGTAGTCATGTATGGATGTGAGAGTTGGACTGTGAAGAAGGCTGAGCGCCAAAGAACTGATGCTTTTGAACTGTGGTGTTGGAGAAGACTCTTGAGAGTCCCTTGGACTGCAAGGAGATCCAACCAGTCCATTCTGAAGGAGATCAACCCTGGGATTTCTTTGGAAGGAATGATGCTAAAGCTGAAACTCCAGTACTTTGGCCACCTCATGCGAAGAGTTGACTCATTAGAAAAGACTCTGATGCTGGGAGGGATTGGGGGCAGGAGGAGAAGGGGATGACAGAGGATGAGATGGCTGGATGGCATCACCGACTTGATGGACATGAGTTTGGTAAACTCCAGGAGTTGGTGATGGACAGGGAGGCCTGGCATGCTGCAATTCATGGGGTCTCAAAGAGTCAGACGTGACTGAGCGACTGAACTGAACTGAATCCATTCAGAGTTGGGCTATAGCTTCTTTCTCGCTTATATATTTGCTGCTCATGGTTATCTCTTCTGCCTTTCTTTTCTGTTATTTGATATATAAGACAGAAGAGCTACAGTGGTCTAATAAATATGGTCTGTAGCCCTGTGTCAGAATGTAAATCAAACTTATGACTTCTAAGTGAAAATCTTGTTATTGATACCTCTTTATTTCGTACAAGACCAGTTAATAACCAATTCAGAGCCCTGCATTTTGAGTAGTACTACCTTAAGTTTATGCACTATAATACGTACCACCTTCACTAGAAATACTCTAAGCTCTGTGAATGAAATAAGAGAAATTATGAAGAGAACCAGAATAGTAGTCTTCAAGGAATCACCAACAATTCTTGAAGCCATTATTAAACATACATGAGGAAAATACATCTTAAAAGTTCTGTTAAATTTAAAGTTTTGGAGATAATGAAACTAAGAAAATTAGAAAGAGGCATTGATATTTTCTTTGCTTAATTGATAGAGAAGGAAATTATGGGTGGATTTTATATATTTATGAGCTTCAGATCTCTTTTTGGTGATGTACATAATTTGTTCTCCACATGGATGTTTCCCTGAGTTGCTGAATTTGACTGTTTTTTTTAACTGCACCTGATGATGGATTGAGGGAGGTTGTCTGGTAGGAAGGAAAGCCGATAGATCACTGGACATGGAGTACTGATTTTAAGTGAGTCTGCTGAAGTAATTTATTTGTGTGGGGTAAGGTTATCTTTTTCATGGTTTCAATGAATTAAATGGTTTTTCACCCTTATTATTGATTTCAAATTAGGTCAGAGGATGTTAAGTAGATTCTTATGTAGATTTCTGGTTTGGGTTCTATCTCGAGAATTAGTACTAATGCATTTCTTTTATTATCATGATAATTATAGAGCATGGCTCAATCAGTAAAAAATCTGCCTGCAATGCAGGAGACCCAGGTTGAATTCCTGGGTTGAGAAGATGCCCTAGAGAAGGGCATGGCAATCCACTCCAGTATTTTTGCCTAGAGAATTCATTCCATGGACCAAGGAGCCTGGCGGACTACAGGCTATGGGGTCACTAAGAGTCAGACACAACTAAAATGATTGAGCACACATAGGGCAAAATAAATTGTATTTAAATTGATGTTAATTCTGTTTTTGTGATTGATTAAATATTATTAAGCAGATCATATACAGAGACCTCTTCTGCTTTTGTGAGTCTATAGCTTCTTGAATACTGATTTCTCAACATTTATATTTCAATTTAATTATTTATATGTGTCAGTCTGTTGATTTTCCTATTGAACATTGTGAGGATAGAACCATATTATATGTATTTTTCAAGGTGCTTAGCATAGTCCTTGAATTAGTGCACAGACACACTGAATAAATGACTGAATAAGCAAGTGAGTGAATGATTTTAAAATACAAGATGGGAGAAACTAATTTCTTGAACATAAGAATAAGTGTGTTTGTATGTTAAGGAGGTAATGTTAGGAAATAGTCTAAGAAGTTCCTCAAATTTGTTTTGTTCATGGATCCAGTGAATTAACTGTTTGATTCAGTAAATTTTAAAAGTAATGTTGATTTATTAAAAGAATCTTTCTTTCTTTTACATAAGACTTTTGTTAGGTTTAATTTAATAAACCATAAGACCACGTTTTGGATTTACGTTTTGGATTTGACATTAGTATTTGGATAGTCTGTATTTTTATTTAGGTCTTTAACCTCAGCTGGACTGAAAGTATAGATTCCTAGAAAAGTTTTGTTACTTTTTAATAAATAATTAACTTGAACATTAAGTTACATATACTGCCAAAGAGAAAACATTACTTCATTAGCATATGTAAAAAGAAAATTTGAAACTGTAACAACAGGAACTTCAGTAAATATGATGGCTTGAGCAAAAACATTTATCTCTACTTCCTCTTAAAATCTCACTAAAATGACTATAAAAATTTTCAAGAATACATAGTGCCTATGGATAAAGAGAAGAGAAAAGATAACAATGGGCAAAGAGATGTTAGTAAATTTTTGAATGATGAAAAATGAATTTATGAGTGCTAACTTACTAAGCAAAATGGAGAAGGTTGAAATCCAATCTATAAAGTTTTAGGAATAGGTGATGACACTGACCTCTGATGTTTGGAATGAGGGATGATGATACTGAAAAACAGAAAGATTGAATTAAAGTCTATATAAAGAACATATACACTCCATAGTCTTCCTCTCATCTAGGTAGGAAGCAAAATTTTTATTTTTTTGAGATATTGAAACAGGGAGCCTCTGGACTTAAGGATATCAATATATCAAGGTACAGGGTTTAGGATTATGCTGAAAACTGAGGAAATGAAAGCCCATTCTTCTGAACATTGAATACTCATTGTTCAGCTCTGAAATTACTGGAAACTGTACATTGTCTTATCCAGGCAGAAGCCTTGAAAATTCTTCTGTGGAGAAAATTAATAAATCTAGAGAAAGAGCAGAGAGATACGAATATATAAAGGTCTCCTAAGAAAATGACAAGTGCCCCATTAAGGTGCCTATTGAGAAGATCTGTTGGCAAGCTGCTCCTCCCCCAGGTCAGGAAAACTACCAACAAATTTTTAGTATCACATTTTAATATATAAATGGACAGCAAAGGATCTTAAGACATGTGAGGAAAACCTCCAACATGAAAGACAAGAAGTCAAAAGTAACAAAAATGAAACTTAGAGGAGATAGAGGCAATGATGAAGAAAACAAAGAAACCCCCTTATAATAAATATCATAAGGCAATAAGAGATTTTGTATGTATGAAGCATGACCAGGAGGCAAAGAATGAGAAAGAGTACATGGAAGTTAAATGTGATTGTCAAAATAAAGAAGTAACTGGTAGTGAGGGAGGGCTAAATAAACAAAAAATAGAGTAAGTCTTCCAAAAATTAGAACAAGAGATAGTAAATAGCAAAAAGAAAAAAATACAGACTCAATCTAGGTGGTCTAATAGTGATTATTAGGAATTTCAAAAGTAGAGAACAGAGAAATGAACAATATTAAGCCACTCAAGAAAATTCTCAGACTCAAGGAATATGAGTTTCTAGATTGAAATGCTTTTGACCATGTAGGTAAAAAAAAATTGACAAATCATACAGAAAGGTATTTTACAGTTCTTTTCAAGAATTCTGGAAAGAGTTAAAATGTAAATTAAAAAAACTGAGCAAATAACAAAAGTGACACAATTTTTGTTTTTTTAAAAGGAAGAGTTTTAATACTTTAATTAGACACTAAATCATTACCTCCTGGAGGATTCCAGATGTGATGCCATATTGATTATGAGGGGAATGAGAGCCTCAGTCCTTTGAGATTTCTTATTCTGGAGAGTCCCCTTTAAAAAAGTGTCCCAGTGTTCTATTCTTTTTCATTTCTCAGTTATTGCATCTTACCTTTTATATTGCTTGTTAGAGACATTGTCTGTACTTTGATTTTACTTTGTGATCCATACACAATTCAAGGGTCTGAAATTTAGCATAAGTTGTTTCTTCTTTTAGGGCATGTGTTAATAATAGAAGGAAAGAAAGGAGAATAAAGCCTTTAAAGGCCTGATAGAACCTGAAAGTAAAAAATGTACCAAAGTTAAAGGAGCACTAAAAAGCAAGTAAGGAAATTTTTTGCTTGTCTCTAAGAGTTGGCATTAAGTTAAAAATTCTGCATTGAGATGATGTACATATCTTCATCGTGACATTAATTGAGTCATCTAAATGATAAAGTCATTGATAACAGAGTGACATTTCTTAATTCCACTAAGAACAAACATATATGAAAGGAAATGTAATTATTTTACACTCTATTGCCCAGCTGTGAACAAGAATTATTTTGGATAGGAGTAATATGAATGTATTATTAATATGAACAATTACTATTGATGGAACCAAAAGTGGCATAATAAGGATAAGTCAGAATACCCCCTTAGAGGTGCTTGAGTAGTCTACGTTGGGGGAAATTCAGAGAGGGAATCCCAGGTAAATGTGCAGGTACTCTGTGCACTGTCCTCATCACTATGGGCTCCATAGAACAATCTGGCAAGGCTGCATATGTCTTTCTTTGGGAGAATGACCCTCATTACTGCATGATGAGCAGAGCACCTCTCCTGTTTGATGAGAGGATGAGGGACTGGAAATCACGAGTAAAGTGCATATAATTACTTCTTACTATCCAAATTTTCACTTTCTGAGTGTAGATAGTGAAAGCTTGGATGGTGAGGATATTATGTTATTGAAATCTATTGGTTTTTGTATTTTAGATGGCAAATAGTAAGAGTTTACATAGCAAGGGGTATAAGCCCTGTAACACACACAAAATAAAATATGCTTCAATCTCTTCCTGACCATTGGCTTCAAGTGATCACCATATTGGGAGAAGATGGGTAAGGAGTATAAAGATTATGTTTTGGAAATCCAAAGAAGAGTTTAAGTGAGGTGCAACATCAGCAAGATGGTGAATAGAAACACAGTCCCCCCAGAAACACTGACTTAATGATATGCAGATCAAAATACCTCTATGAGAAGTCTAGATTATAGTTAAGTTGCAGTACCCAAGATGAACACAAAATGGGAACATTGCATTGAAACAGATAAGAGCAATTTCGTTTTACCTGCATTAATTCCTTCTCCAAGCAGGCACAGCTCAACACCAAGAGACTGCTTCAGCCTACAACTTCCTCCTTGTGGTAGATGGGAGTGGGGAAGAGAGAATGGGATATCCATCAAATATTGTTGGCCTTTTGGTGCACTGCCTGAGGGGCTAGATTGTGTCACATCTCATTCAAAGTGCTGATGGATCCAGCATAGATCAGGCACCTGGGGCAGCTAAAAGCAAAAGACGACTGTGGGCAGCTTGCTACTGCCTGGCGAAACTCGGGGCTTGGGAGAAGGCACAGAAACCGAGGCTTCTCCAGAAGGGAAGGAGAGGCGTGGAGCATTCCTGGCCTTACGGTGTGCTACGCAAGGGGCCAGTTTTTGTTTCACCTTAGAAGGAGTGCTGATGAAACTGGCATACTTTGATGGGTGTAGCTAAAAACAAAGGAAACTGGCATACTTTAATGAGGGTAGCTAAAAACAAAGGAAGAGTGATAGATTCTTTCTGTTTGAGAGGCTCCCAGAATCTCTGGCTGGACTTACTGCTGAAGGTCTTTCCTTGTGAAATTCAGTTTATAATACCTGGGAGAGAGGTGGCTGTTTCTTCAAATGCACAGTTACCAACACAAAGCAGTGAGGAGCATGAAGAATCAGGGAAACATTAAACAAACAAAGGAATAAAATAAATCTCTAGTAACTTCCCCTAGAGAATCGGACAATTATGAATAGTTTGACAATGATTTGAAAGTAATCATTTTAAAAAAGCTCAGAGTTACAGGAGAACACAGACAACTAAAGGAAATCAAGAAAATGATACATGAGGAAAAAATGAGAATATCAACAAAAAGGCTAAATAACCACAGACAAAGTTTGGAACTGAAGAGTACAATAAATACAGAAAGATTTAGTTTAAAAGGGTTCAGCAGGATATTCCATCAAGCAGATGGAAAAGTCAACAAATTTCAAGACAAGTAGTTTGAAATTAGCCAGTCAGAGGAGCAAAAAGAGAAAAAGAATGAAAAAGAGTAAAGAGAGCCTAAGGGACTAATGGACCAACATTAGTGATTAATTAGCATTATGGGAGTATCAGAAGTAAAAGGAAGAATGTTAGGAAAAGTTTATTTAAAGAAATAATGGGCTGGGACTTCCCTGGTAGTCCAGGGGTTATGAATCCACCTTGCAGTATGGAGACACAGGTTTGATCTCTGTTTGGGGAACTGATATCCTGTATGCTGTGGAGCAACTAAACCTGTGCTCCTCAACTAGAGAATTCATGCACCATAATGAAAGATAGTGCATGATGCAACGAATATCCTGTATGCCACAACTAAGACCTTACACTGCCAAATAAGATCAGTTAAAAAAAGAAATAATGGGCTAAAACTTCCCAAACCTGGGTAGGGAAATAGATATCCAGATTGTTGAAGTTCAAAGGATTCCTAAAAAGATGAACCTAAGGAATCCTGCATAGAAAAAAAAGTGTAGCTGACCTTTCAACAACTGGGTTTGAAATGTGCAGATGCACTTATACCCAGATTTTTTCAATAGATATACAGTTGGCCTTTTGTATTTGAAGCTTTTACACTCAGAGATTCAACCACCTGCAGATCAAAATTTCCATCCATGGTTGGTTGAATCTGCAGATGTGAAATGTGTGGATATGGAGGGCCTACTGTACTATGCTACTTTATATAAGGGACTTGAGCATCCATGGATTTCAGTATAGTCTGGGGCTCTAGGAACAACTTCCCCATGAATACTGAAGGCCAACTGTATGATCAAATTCTCAGAGGTTAAAGACAAAGAAAGATTTTGAAAGCAGTGAGAGAAAAGTGACTAGTCATATACTAGGGAGTCCCCATTAGCCAATAAGCACATTTATCAGGGGAGACCTTAAAGGCCAAAAGGTAGTGGGATAATATATTCAAAATTTAGAAAGAAAAAAGCCTGCCAACCAAGGATCTTATACCTGGCAGAACTGTCCTTCAAAAATGATAGATAAAAACTTTTCCAGATAGAAGCTAAAGCAATTCATCACCACTAGAACTGCCTTAACAAAAAATGCTAAAGGATGTTTTTTATGTTGAATCAAAAGGATACTGAACAGCAACATATAATAGTATAAAATTCACTGCTATGATAAATATATAGACAGAGAAGACTCCAATACCATAATGGTGATGTATAAGTCACTTTTAATTCTAAAAGAGAGTTAAGAGACAGAAATCTTGAGAATAGCTAACTATAACTACAAAAATATATTTGTGAATATACAATATAAAAAACAAATTGTGACCTCAGTAACATATAATGTGTATGAGGAGAAGTAAATGTAGTTTTTCTATGTGGTTGAAGTTTAAGTTGTTATCACTCTTTAATGGAGTGTTATAACTTAAGTTGTTTCATGTTGACCTCCTGGTAACCACACAGAAACTACCTCTAGAGGATACACAAAAGGAAAAGAGAAAGGAATCAAAAAATATCACTAGAAAATGTTAATATTTGCAAAGAAAGATATCAAGAGAAGAAAAGGTAGAGAAAAGAATTATAAGACGGAAAACAATTTTAAAAAATGGCAGTAGTAAGTCCTTACCCATCAGTAATTACTTTGTATATAAATGCATTAAATGCTTTAATTAAAAAAACCTAGAATGACTGAATGAATAGAATTTGTATCAGATAAAATAGATTTTAAGCCAAAACTGTCAAAAGAGACTAAAAGGTCATTATATAATGACAAAAGATCCAATTTATCAGGAATGTGAAATAATTTTAATGAGATATGCCCTTACCATCACAGCACCTAAATGTATAAAGGAAACACTGACAAATCTGAAGAGAGAAATAGCTACTAGTACAATAATAGTAGGAGACTTCAGTACCCCAGTTTCAGTAATGGAGAGAGTATCTAGATAGACCATCAGTAAGAAAATAGTGGACTTTAATGGCACTATTGACCATATGGAACTGACAGAATTGTATAGCACATCCACTCAGTAACAATACACATTCTTCTCAAGTGCCCATGGAACATTTTCAGGGTAAATCATGTTAGGTAACAAAACAGTATTAACAAGTGTAAGAAAATTAAAGTCGTATCTGTATCTTTTCCAATGACAGTGGAATGAAACTAGAAATAAATAACAGAAAACTGGAAAATACACGAAGATGTAAAAATTAGATAACACATTCTTAAAGAATCAATGACTTAAGAACAAATTAAAGGGAAGTAAGAAATCTGAGACATATGAAATAAGATGCAGCAAAAGCAGTATTAAGAAGGAATTTTACATTGATAAAAAATCTACATTAAAAAATGAGGATCAAAAAAAACAAAAGAGAACCTACTTTACACTCCATAAACTTGGAATGGGTGAGTAAACAGCCCAGGGTAAGCAGGAGGGAAGACATAAAAATAGAACAGAAATAAAAGTAGAGATCAGAAAAGCAATAGCAAAAGCACAACAAAACAATATTAAGGGAAAAAAAAGGCTTAAATAAAACCAGAGATGAAAGAAGCATCATACGATTGATCCCACAAATACAAAGAATTCTGAGACACTATTACGAACAAATTTATGGCAACATATAGGATAACTTGGAAGAAGCATATAATTCATAGAAATAGACAACCTACCAAAACTAAATTCTGAAGAAATAAAAAAAGTGAGAAACCTATGAGTAAAGAGATTGAATCAGTAAGCAAAAACTATCAAAAAAGAAAACTGTAGAAACAGATGGCTTCATTGGTGACTTTTGCCTAATATTTAAAGACGTATTAACACTTCTTAAATGCATCCAAAAAAACAAAATGGCTGTCTGAGGAGGCCTTACAAATAGCTGTGAAAAGAAGCAAAGCAAAAAACAAAGGAGAAAAGGAAAGATATAAGCATCTGAATGCAGAGTTCCAAAGAATAGCAAGGAGAGATAAGAAAGCCTTCCTCAGCGATCAGTGCAAAGAAATAGAGGAAAACAACAGAATGGGAAAGACTAGAGATCTCGTCAAGAGAATTAGAGATACCAAGGGAATATTTCATGCAAAGATGTGCTCAATAAAGGACAGAAATGGTATGGACCTAACAGAAGCAGAAGATATTAAGAAGAGGTGGCAAGAATACACGGAAGAACTGTACAAAAAAGATCTTCATGACCCAGATAATCACAATGGTGTGATCACTCACCTAGAGCCAGACATCCTGGAATGTGAAGTCAAGTGGGCCTTAGAAAGCATCACGACGAACAAAGCTAGTGGAGGTGATGGCATTCCAGTTGAGCTGTTTCAAATCCTGAAAGATGATGCTGTGAAAGTGCTGCACTCAATATGCCAGCAAATTTGGAAAACTCAGCAGTGGTCACAGGACTGGAAAAGGTCAGTTTTCATTCAGGAAGCAACAGTTAGAAGTGGACATGTAACAACAGACTGGTTCCAAATAGGAAAAGGAGTACGTCAAGGCTGTATATTGTCACCCTGCTTATTTAACTTATATGCAGAGTACATCATGAGAAACACTGGGCTGGAAGAAGCACAAGATGGAATAAGATTGCTGGGAGAAATATCCATAACCTCAGATATGCAGGTGACACCACCGTTATGGCAGAAGTGAACAGGAACTAAAAAGCCTCTTGATGAAAGTGAAAGAGGAGAGTGAAAAAGTTGGCTTAAAGCCCAACATTCAGAAAACGAAGATCATGGCATCTGGTCCTATCACTTCATGGGAAATAGATGGGGAAACAGTGGATACAGTGTCAGACTTTATATTTTTGGGCTCCCAAATAACTGCAGATAGTGATTGCAGCCATGAAATTAAAAGACGTTACTCCTTGGAAGGAAAGTTAGGACCAACCTAGACAGTATATTGAAAAGCAGAGATATTACTTTGCCAACAAAGGTCCATCTAGTCAAGGCTATGGTTTTTCCAGTAGTCATATATGGATGTGAGAGTTGGACTGTGAAGAAAGCTGAGCACCGAAGAATTGATGCTTTTGAGCTGTGGTGTTGGAGAAGACTTTGAGAGTCACTTGGACTGCAAGGAGATCCAACCAGTCCATCCTAAAGGAGATCAGTCCTGAGTGTTCATTGGAAAGACTGATGCTGAAGCTGAAACTCCAGTACTTTGGCCACTTCATGCGAAGAGTTGACTCATTAGAAAGACCTTGATGTTGGGAAGGATTGGGGGCAGGAGGAGAAGGGGACGACAGGGCATGAGATGGCTGGATGGCATCACTGACTTGATGGACATGAATTTGAATGAACTCCAGGTGTTCGTGATGGACAGGGAAGCCTGGCGTGCTGTGATTCATGGGGTCGCAAAGAATTGGACACGACTGAGCGGATGAACTGAACTGAAATGCATCCAAAAGAATTGAAGCTGTGTAAACATGTCTAAACTCATTTTATGAGGCCAACATTACCTTGATATCAAAGCTAGAAAAGACAAATAAGAAAACTGTAGAGCAATATCCCTGATGGAAATAGATGTAAAAATCCTCACAAAATACTATTGTAATAACTATGATAGCAACCTGAATTGAACAGTACTTTAAAGGATCACACACCACAATCAAGTAGGATTCATTCCTGATAAGGCTGGTTTGACTTACACAAATCAATAAATGTAACACACTACATAAACACAATGAAGTATAAAAATTATATGATCATCTCAATGCTGAAAAAGCTTTTGACCAAATCCAATGTTTCATTGAATTACATAATAAAATCTTTCAACAAACTAGTTATAGGTGGAATTTACCTCATCATAATAAAGACGATATGTGAAAATCCCACAACTAACAAATACTATTTAATAATGAAAAGATGAGAGTTTTTCCTTTAAGAGCAGAGCAAGGCAAAGATGCTTACTCTCTGCCTATTCTGTTCAACACAATATTGAAATTCCTAGATACAGGAATTAGGCAAGCAAAAGAAATGAAAGGCATCAAGTTGGAAAGGAAGAAAATTTTCTCTAGAGATGGCATATCTACCTGTAGAATACCCTAATGATTCCGCAAAGAAACTATTAGAATAAACAAATTTTGTAGTGTTGCAGTATACAGAATCAATATACAAAAATCCTTTGCTTCTATATACTAGCAAAGGACTGTCTTAAATCAGCTGTCATTAAAATATCTTTATAATATCTTTAAAATATTTTTATAATATTGTCAGGAAAAATAACTTAGGGATAAACATAATAACAAAGGAAGTAAAAGACTTGTACACTGAAATATCAGTGAAAGAAATTTAAAACATGAATAAATGGAACAACATTTATTTGTTGTTCAATGGGTGCATAGAGTATTCGTAGTTGAGAAAGCTAAATATTGTTTAAATATCGGTTCAGTTCAGTTCAGTCGCTCAGTTGTGTCCGACTCTTTGTGACCCCATGAAATGCAGCACGCCAGGCACCCGGTCCATCAACAACTCCCGGAGTTCACCCAAACTCATGTCCATCGATTCGGTGATGTCATCCAGCCATCTCATCCTCTGTTATCCCCTTCTCTTCCTGCCCCCAACCCCTCCCAGCATCAGGGTCTTTTCCAATGAGTCAACTCTTTGCATGAAGTGGCCAAAGTACTGGAGTTTCAACTTTAGCATCAGTCCTTCCAGTGAACACTCAGGACTGATCTCCTTTAGGATGGACTTGTTGGATGTCCTTGCAGTCCAAGGGACTCTCAAGAGTCTTCTCCAACACCACAGTTCAAAAGCATGAATTCTTTGGTGCTCAGCTTTCTTCACAGTCCAACTCTCACATCTATACCTGACCACTGGAAAAACCATAGCCTTGACTAGACGGACCTTTGTTGGCAAAGTAATGTCTCTGCTTTTGAATATGCTATCTAGGTTGGTCATAACTTCCCTTCAAAGGAATAAGCATCTTTTAATTTCATGGCTGCAATCACCATCTGCAGTGATTTTGGAGCCTAGAAAAATAAAGTCTGACACTGTTTGCACTATTTCCCCATCTATTTGCCATGAAATGATGGGACCAGATGCCATGGTCTTTGTTTTCTGAATGTTGACCTTTAAGCCAACTTTTTCACTCTCCTCTTTCACTTTCATCAAAAGGCTTTTTAATTCCTCTTCACTTTCTGCCGTAAGGGTGGTGTCAATCTGCTTATCTGATATTATGGGTATTTCTCCTGGCAATGTTCATTCCATCTTGTGCTTCTTCCAGCCCAGCGTTTCTCATGATGTACTCTGCATATAAGTTAAATAAGCAGTGGGACAATATACAGCCTTAACGTACTCCTTTTCCTATTTGGAACCAGTCTGTTGTTCCATGTCCACTTCTAACTGTTGCTTCCTAACCTGCATATAGGTTTCTCAAGAGGCAGGTCAGGTGGTCTGGTATTCCCATCTCTTTCAGAATTTTCCACAGTTTATTGTGATCCACACAGTCAAAGGCTTTGGTGTAGTCAATAAAGCAGAAATAGATGTTTTTCTGGAACTCTCTTGCTTTTTCCATGATCCAGTGGATGCTGGCAATTTGATCCCTGGTTCCTCTGCCTTTTCTAAAACCAGCTTAAACATCTGGAAGTTCAGGGTTCATGTAACACTCAGCAGTCTATAGATTTAATGCAGTCCCTATCAAAATCCCAATGTACTTTTCACAATAGGACGATGGTAAAATTCTTGTGGATCCAAAAATGAGCCCAGATATCCACAGCAATCTTGAGCAAGAAGAACAAAGGTGGAGGCATTATATTATATTTCAACAAAGAGTGAATTAAAATCAACTCAAAATGAATTAAGGATTTAAATTTAAGACCTGAAACTGTAAAACCTCTGGAAGAAAACATAAGGGAAAGCTTCATGAAATTGATCTTGGAAATGACTTCTTTGAAAAATTTCGTGAAAAAATAGAAATAGAACTAACGTGATTCATCAATCCCACTTCTGTATACATACCTGAAGGGACTGGAAGCATGATCTCAAACAGATATTTGTACTTTCATATTCATTGCAGCATTATTCACAGTAGCAAGATCTGGAACCAATACAAATGTTCATTGATGGATGAATAGATAAATAAAAATGTGATTATATAATATGTGTGTGTGTGTATGTATGTGTATATATATATATGCAGTGGGATATTATTAAGGTTTAAAAAGAGAAGGAAACCTTACAATAACACCATGGATGAACCTGGAGAACATTATGCTGAGTAAAATAAGATAGTTACAGAAGAACAAATACTCCATGACTCCACTTACATGAAGTATCTGTGATAATCAAACTCATAGAAACAGGCTAGAACTGTTTTTTGTGGTGGGAGGTCTGCTGGAGAGACAGAAGTAGGAGAGAGCTTGTTCAGTGCGTATTTAGTTTCAGTTATGCAAGACAAGTTCTAGAGATCTCCTGTACAGTATTATACCTGTATTTAACAATACTGTATTGTGCACTTAAAATTCAAGGGGATAGATTTAATATTACATTTTCTTACCACAATAAAAAAAATTTTAATACGAAATACATGAGGAGAAACAGACAGTCCCTCATTTTATTAAAGGAATTTAACAACAAAAAGAAATTGCAAAAGTGTATATCACTTAAGGAAGACCTTAATGAGTGTCGTGAAGTACTGTTTTTTGTTTGTTTTTTATGTATTTTTTAAATTATTTCAATTACTATGTTTGAGTAAAAATGTAACATATATAAATTGGTTAAAAATAGATAAAAATATGTGACCATTCTGATTCTGGATGTGTGATCTGTTAATTTGAAAACTGTATATATTAGCATAGCAGATTTTTAGGCCTCTTATTCTGAAAATTCTTAAGTTACTTGAATAAATATCCTATATTAAGCAGCATTTATTAACCACAAATATTTATTTTGTTATATTCTGTGCGCCATTTGTTATAAACACCTTTTTCCTGTTTTGGTTTGTTTATTTAAATCCTGAGTGGTTTAAAACCTTGAATAAAGATTATGACTGGGGACATGGAGTGTGGTAAGGTGGGGTATCAGTTCTGAGGTTTTGTGTTGGTTCTAATTAGGGCAATAGTCTTACCAGGAGACCAGATTAGTTTCAGCCACAAACTATGAGAGTAGGAAATTATGGCAAGTTTGTTCACTGATAGTCTGGCAATCCCTTTTTCCATTGACTTTAAATAGTTTTAGACTCTTGAGTAATCCTCAAATGGATGGAGTATGTTGGCAGTCTTATAAATAAATATCCAGGATCTCTTTTGATTGTTTTAGATAGTTCTCGGTACATACTTTTGAGTCACTGAAATTGCCTCTCGCTCTGGGTATATGAATTGAAACTAAAAACTATTTAGAAGGTCTAATTTGTGCTTTTATTAGAAGGGGAAAAAAGGCTAGGCCATTTTTGCTTTTCTTAGATGAGCTTCAAATAACCCTTCTAACTTGAAAGTGTAAAACTTAAAATACGTTGTCACTTGTTGCAGTTCAGTTCAGTCACTCAGTCGTGTCCGACTCTTTGCGACCCCATGAATTGCAGCACGCCAGGCATCCCTGTCCGTCACCAACTCCCGGAGTTCACTCAAACTCATGTCCATCGAGTCGGTGATGCCATCCAGCCATCTCATCCTCTGTCATCCCCTTCTCCTCCTGCCCCCAATCCCTCCCAGCATCAGAGTCTTTTCCAATGAGTCAACTCTTCGCATGAGGTGACCAGAGTACTGGAGTTTCAGCTTTAGCATCATTCCTTCCAAAGAACACCCAGGACTGATCTTCTTCAGAATGGACTGGTTGGATCTCCTTGCAGTCCACGGGACTCTCAAGAGTCTTCTCCAGCACCACAGTTCAAAAGCATCAAGTCTTCAGCACTCAGCTTTCTTCACAGTCTAACTCTCACATCCATACATGACTACTGGAAAAAGCATAGCCTTGACTAGATGGACCTTTGTTGGCAAAGTAATGTCTCTGCTTTTGAATATGCTGTCTAGGTTGGTCATAAATTTCCTTCCAAGGAATAAGCGTTAGAGTTAGTTACCCTGAAAATCAGCTCTTATTTTCTTTATATAGAAATATAGTGCTTCTGTTTCACTGTTATTTAGAAAGTTGTCAATTAATGGATACTGAATATTACAATTTTAACATGGTTTCTTCCTGTTGATTAATCGACTGATTTAGCATCACATATTTATGGGATGTTTAGGAAAGACTCAGCAGTATACCAGGCACTGTGAATACAGTGATGAACAGGGCAAATATAACCTGTTGGTGCATAGAACTGTGGCCAAACCATACTTGTATCTGCAATATAAGGAATATCAAACTGTATTTAAAATATTTCATGTATAATTATTTCATTTCTTCAGACTTCTAATAAAGTTCTGATACTGTTGTGGCAGAGACTGCTGGTGCTAACCAGCATCTGTACTCTTTTTGGGGGCATCCAGGAAGACTGTATTTCCCAATTTCCCTTACCTTTAGGTATGATATTTTGACTGAGTTCTGATGAATTGGCTGTGTGTGTGTGGGGTGTATACTGGCATGTCTTGTTTTATTGCACTTACAGATACTTCATTTTTTACCAATTGAAGGTTTGTGGCAGCCCTGTGTCCAGCAAGTCTATTGGCAGCATTTTGACTATAGCATTTGCTCATATTTGTTATGGTGATGTGTGTGTGATCAGTGATCTTCAGTGTTACTATTACAGTTGTTTTGGGGTGTCAAAAACTGTGCATAAGATAGTGAATGTAATTGATAAATGATACATGTGTTCTTACTGGACTTCCCAGGTGCACTTGTGATAAAGAACCCACCCGCCAATACAGGAGTCGTAACAGACTTGGGTTCGGTCCCTGGGTCAGGAAGATCCTCTGGATGAGGACCTGGCAACCCACTGCAGTATTTTTGCCTGGAGAATCTCATGGATAGAGGAGCCTGGCAGGCTACAGTCCATAGGGTCACACATAGTAGGACAAGACTGAAGCGACTTTGTGCACACACACACACGTATGTGTTCTGACTATCCCTTTGACTGGCAGTTCCCTACCTTTCTTCTCCTTGGGCCTCTGTATTCCCTGAGACACAGCAGTTTTGGAATTAGGCCAATTAAAAACCTTACAGTGGCCTCTGTTTAAATGAAAGGAAGAGTTCCAGTTCTCTCACTTTAAATCAAAAACTAGAAATGATAAGCTTAGTGAGGAAAACATGTTGAAAGTTGAAATAGGTCTAAAGCTAGGCCTCTTGTGCTAGTTAGCCGACTTGTGACAGCAGAATTCTTGAAGTCAATTAAAAGTGCTACTCCGGTGAATGTATGAATGATAAAGGAAAGCAACCTTATTGCTGAGATGAAGAAAGTTTTAGCGGTCTGTATAGAACATCACAACCAGCCACAACATTCTCTTAGATCAAATTCTAATGCAGATCAAGGCCCTAACTCGCTTCAATTCTGTGAAGCTTGAGAGAGGTTATGAAACTACAGGAGAAAAGTTTGAAGCCAGTAGCGGCTGGTTCATCGAGTTTAAAGGAGGAAGCCACTTCCAGAACATGCATGGGTAAGGTGAAACAGCAAGTGCTGATGTAGAACCTGCAGGAAGTTATGGAAGATCTAGCTAAAGTTTTTAATGAATGTGGCTACAGTAAACAAGGGATTTTCAGTGTGGATGAAACAGCTTTCTATTGGAAGAAGATGCCATCTAGGATTTTGATAGCTCAAGAAGGGAAATCAACAGCCTGCTTCACAGCTTCAAAGGATAGGCTGACTCTTGTTAGGGGCTAACGTATCTGGTGGCTTTAATTTGAAGCCAGTGCACCTTCATTGTTCTTGTTCAGTCACCCAGTCGTGTCCAACTCTGCGACCCTATGGACTGTAGTATGCCAGGCCTCCCTGTCCCTCACCATCTCCTGGAGTTTGCCCAAGTTCATGTCATTACATTGGTGATGCCGTCCAGCCAAGGATAACTGCCTTGTCATGGCGAAGAGGCTTGCTTAACTCAGTGAAGCCATGAACCATGCAGTACAGGGCCACCCAAGATGGATGGGTCACAGCAGAGAGTTCTGACAAAACATGGTCCACTGGAGGAGGGAATGGCAAACCACCCCAGTATACTTGGTGTGAGAACCTCATGCCATGAGAACTATATAAAAGGCAAAAAGTGCTCATTTACCATTTCAAAATCCGTAAGAATTATGGATTCTACTGAATTATTCTAGATCTACTGGTTGTACACTGTAAGTGGAACAACAAAGTCTGGATGATAGCACATCTGCCTACAACATGGTTTACTAAGTGTTTTAAGCCCACTGTTGAGACCAAATGTTTAGAAAAAAAGATTCAAAATATTTCTGCTTAATTGCACCCAGTTACTTACCCAAGAGTTCTGACAGAGTTGTACAATGTGATTAATGTTATTTTCATGCATGATACACAACATTCATTTTGAAAATCATGGATTAAGAAGAGATTTTGATTTTCAAGTCTTACTATTTAAGAAATACAATTTGTAAGGCTATAGCTGCCATTATGATTCCTCTGATGAATCTGGTTCAGTTGAAAAACTTATGGAAAGAATTGTACAAACTTCATTGATAAAGCAGCAGCATCAGGGTTTGAGAGAACTGGCTCCAGCTTTGAAAGAAGTTCTATTATGGGTAAAATGTTGTCAAACAGCATTGCATGTTACACAGAAATCTTTCATGAAAGGAAGAGTTGATCCTTTGAGCAAGCTTTATTGTCATCTTCTTTTAAGGAATTGATACAACCACCCAACCTTCAGCAACCACCACCCTGATTAGTTACCAGACATCAATATTGAAGCAAGACCCACCACCAGGAAGAAGATTGCAGCAACACATTGAAAGCTCAGATGATGGTTAGGTTAGCATTTTTAGCAATAAATATTGTTAAATTATGTACATTTTGACATAATATTGTATGATGAATAGACTACAGTATAGTTAAAACATAACTTTTATATGCACAGAGAAACCAAAAAAATCTGTGGCTTACTTTATTGTGATGTTTGCTTTATTGCACTGTTGGATCCAAACCTATAATATCTCTGAGGTATGCCTGTACCACCTTTAGGCCTGGCACAATATAGTCACTTTAAGGCACTCTTCTTTCTATGAGCTCTCTTATCTCATCTGCTAGCTGAATGGAGAGGATTTTCAGGACTCAGCACACCCTAAAAATATACTCAGGAAGCCTAAGTCTCTGAGTGACTCAGTAGATCTGAGCATTCTTCCTCTTGAATCCTTTTCTAACTTTTGCCAGAATAATGTGAAAGAGAAGTAACTGGGTTTAGGTACGTGCTAAGCCATTGAGATCTTGGGGTTGCCTTATTTTAAAACTTGATTCTTTTTCTTTTGAAAATTTTGAAGCAGTAGTTGTTGTTTTAACATTTTGTCAAACGCATATCAAACTACCCTTTTTTTGATTTCTTCTCTTTTTTGGTTTCTAGTTGGAGATAATTAAGGATAGCTTTCTTTGCAATCATTCACTATGCCGATAGATCAAAAAATCCATGGGTGTTTTAAGAATCCCAAATGCATGAAGTATATCATGGGTGTTAGCTAGAGTGTTATGAAGTACTTAAATAAAATAATTGCAAATACTTGATATGTTTAATGCCTTTAAACTAAATGCTTTTCATAATTATAACAGATATGACTGACTAAGGTTTTTAAATCACTGTTCTTTTTATTTTATCTTAATTGAAAATAGTTGACTTATGTCATGTTAGTTTCAGGCATACAGCACAGTGATTCCATTCTATATATGTTCTTTTTCAGATTCTTTTTCCTTATAGGTTATTACAAAATAATGAGTATAGTTCCCTGTGCTATATGGTAGGTCCTGGTTGGTTATCTGTTCTTTTTATTTTCTGAATATTATTTAAAATTGACTAAACTTTTAAAACTTAAGAGTGAAGAATTTTATTTATAAAAGTCTGAATGTAATAAAATACATAGTATCATACATAAAACTCTAGAACTTTTAGTTCACTTATTACTAATTCTATTTATAAATGTACATACACTCCTTAATAAGATATTTAATGTAACGAGTTTTTACATTAAAGCCTCCAACATCGTTGTTTTTGTTCTTTATGACCTCATGGACTGCAGAATGCCAGGCTTCCCTGTCATTCCCTGTCTCCTGGAGTTTGCTTAGATTCATATCCATTGAGTCAGTGATACTGTCTAACCATCTCATTTTCTGCTGCCCTCTTTGCCTTTTGCTTTCAATCTTTCCCAGCATCAGGGTCTTTTCCAATGAGTTGGCTCATTGCATCAGGTGGCCAAAATATTGGAGCTTCAGCTTTAGCATCAGTCTTTCCAGTGAATATTCAGGGTTGATTTCCTTGAAGATTGACTGGTTTAATCTCCTTGCTGTCCAAGGGACTCTCAAGAGTCTTCTGCAGCACCACAATTTGAAAGCATCAATTCTTTGGCACTCTGCCTTCTTTATGGTTAACATCCCTATATAACTGTTGGAAAAACCATAGCTTTGACTATATGGACCTTTGTCAGCAAAGTGATGTCTTCTTTGCTTTTGAATATGCTGTCTAGGTTTGTCATGGCTTTCCTTCCAAGGAGCAAGTGTCTTCGAATTTCATGGCTGCAGTCACTGCCAACAGTGATTTTGGAACCCCCAGAAAGAAAATGTCATTGCTTTCACATTTTCCCCTTGAAGTGATGGGACCAAATGCCATGATCTTAGTTTTCTGAATGTTGACTTTTGAGCCAGCTTTTTCACTGTCTTCTTCCACCCTCGTCAAGAGGCTCTTCAGTTCCTCTTCACTTTCTGCCATTAGAGTGATATCATCTGCAGATCTGAGGCTGTTGATGTTTCTCCCGGCCACCTGGATTCCAGCCTGAACTTCATCCAGCCCAGCATTTTGTATGATCTATGCTGCATATGCTTTAAATAAGCATAGTGACAGTGTACAGCTTTGTCATACTCCTTTCCCAATTTTGAACCAGTCCTTTGTTTCATGACCATTTCTAACTGTTGCTTCTTGACCTGCATATAGGTTTCTTAGGATACAGGTGAAGTGGTCTGGTATTCCCATCTCTTTAAGTATTTTCTTCAGTTTGTTGTGATCCACACAGTCAAAGGCTTTTGGATAGTCAATGAAGCAGAAGTAGATGTTTTTCTGGAATTCTCTTGCTTTTCCTATGATCTAATGAATGTTGGTAATTTGATCTCTGATTCCTTTGCCTTTTCTAAACCCAGCTTGTATATCTGGAAGTTCTTAGATCATGTACTGCTGCAGCCTAGCTTCAAGGATTTTGAACATAACCTTACTGGCATGTGAAATGAGTGCAGTTGTGTGATAGTTTGAACATTCTTTGGCATTGCCTTTCTTTGGGATTGTAATGAAATTGGTTTTTGCTCATAAAGTTTAGGGAATAATCTTTGAAAACGTGGGGAAACTTAAAAATTTTGTCAGGGTTTATAGTTGTGGCTTATTGGAGGATTTCTAGAAAATTTTATAGAGAAAAATAAAGTTAATGTCTTCAGCAGAAGTGAGGACTAGTAGTTTTTGTTTCTATTGTACTCTCTCTGGTTCACTGATTCTTACTCTGTTCTCTACAGAAAGTTATTGAGCCCATCCACTGAGTTGTTTATTTTGGTTTTTATACTTTTCACTTCTGAAATTTTCATTTGGTTCTTCTTTGTATCTTCTCTCTCTTTGCTGAGACTTTCTACTTTGCTGAGGCTTCTAGTTTGTTTCTTCTGTCTTTATAATTGCTTGTTAAACCATTTTTATTATGTCTGCTTTAAAATTGTTAAATAATTCTAACATTTCTGTCATTTTGCTTTTAACTTTTATTGATTGCTTTTTATCTAGTTATATATATTCTTAGTTCTTGGTATGATGAGTGATTTAATTACAGCTAGTCGTTCAGATATGATGGGCTGTGTGTCTGTCTTATTTAAACCTTTTGTTAAGTTTGCTTTCTCTGAAATCACTCCACCAGGGGAAGAAGTGGTGTTTCTTTTCTACTGCCAGGAGAGGTTGGAAGTTGAGGTTCCTGTCTTGATTCATGTCGACACCTGAGGAGTGGGGAGGGCTTCTCTTTCTGCTGAATTGGCTTGGGTTTTACCACTCTCTCCTGTGACTCCACTGGCATATTCTGTTTGGGAGGAGCAGTATTGCCTCTTTAAGGTTCCTCATGTGGCTTCCACTCAGACATGGTGGGACAGGAGCCTTTGTTGGACAGTGGTGAAGGTCCAGCACTCTGACTCTCTACTACCCACGTCTGACACTGCCCCAGTAGGGAAAGGGCTGTGGGGAGTCTTACTACTCTTTTGCAAGGATTGGAGTCTAGGTTCCCCAGTTGGCCTTTGCTGGTGTGGGTGGTAGTTGAAACAAGGATGTGTGTGTGTGTGTGTGTGTGTGTGTGTGGAGAGTGATAGGCTGGGGTAGAGAGGTTATTGTGTAAATGTTTTCTTTTTTTATTAGGCTATCCCCTTCCTGTTCCGTTTTGGCTAGGACTTTTTCTTACTGACTTCCCTGGTGGCTCAGATGGTAAAGCATCTGTTTATAATGCGGGAGACCCAGGTTCGATCCCTGGGTCGGGAAGATCCCATGGAGAAGGAAATGGCAGCCCACTCCAGTACTCTTGCCTGGAAAATCCCATGGACAGAGGAACCTGGTAGGCTACAGTCCATGGGATCACAAAGAGTCAGACACGACTGAGCGACTCAGCTTTTCTTACTGCACTCATTGCACCATTTATACTGCATTAGGTCATTGACATTTTTTGCTCCAGGTCTGGGAAATATAAGACAAAAAGAAAATCATAATTTTCTTATCACTGTGTTGTTTCTTACCAATCTTTCTTTCAAGATTCCTAGCCAGTCTGCCTTTTGCCCCCCATACCATTGGAGTTTTCCTGTTTATTTTATATATAACAACCATGGATTTTGGTTGTGTTTTGAGGGAGACAGAAGGAAAAAGTACATTGTAGTTCTTTTTTCTAGGAGTGGAAGATGATTATGTTTTTAAAATCTTATATTTTTGACACTAGATTTAGGAGGTAATGGTACTAGAGAAGGAAATGGCAACCCACTCCAGTATTCTTGCCTGGAGAATCCCAGGGACAGAGGAGCCTGGTGGGCTGCCGTCTCTGGGGTCGCACAGAGTCGGACACAACTGATGTGACTTAGTAGCAGAAGCAGCAGTACTGATGTTGTTGGAACCCAGTGTTCAAATTTGGGCTTAAACAGTTTAATAAGTGATGATTTTAGCCTTCAGGAGAGAGTTGTATCCTCCTCCTTCCCCTTCCATTTCATTTTAGTCTTTACTGAGTGTTCACAACTCTCTTTCCTATTGAGTTCTGAATTAAAATAGCATTCTGGTTAGCCCTCTGCTATGTGTTTGCACAGGTGAGAGAGCCTGTTTGTCATATCTGCTCTAGAGTGTTTATTCAGTTGAACATAATTAAGTGAATTAAAATGGGAGGGTCTCAACTGGAATACATTCAACATCTATAAAGTTGATGTAGTTACTCATAAAGTCAAGTGAAATAGGTCATTAACTATTACCTGGGGGTCTTTGTCTTCAGACTATCTTGTCTTCATCTGTGTGCAGGCTGTTGTATCCTAGAATTCTAGCTTTTAAGAGTAGGCTGTCAAATAAGAAAGCTGTGGTACATATACACAATAGAATATTACTCAGCTATTAAAAAGAATGCATTTGAATCAGTTCTAATGAGGTGGATGAAATTGGAGCCTATTATACAGAGTGAAGTAAGTCAGAAACAAAAACACCGATACAGTATCAGTTCAGTTCAGTCGCTCAGTCGTGTCTGACTCTTTGCGACCCCATGAATCGCAGCACACTAGGCCTCCCTGTCCATCACCAACTCCCGGAGTTCACTCAGACTCGTGTCCATCGAGTCAGTGATGCCATCCAGCCATCTCATTCTCGATCGTCCCCTTTTCCTCCTGCCCCCAATCCCTCCCAGCATCAGAGTCTTTTCCAATGAGTCAACTCTTCGCATGAGGTGGCCAAAGTACTGGAGTTTCAGCTTTAGCATCATTCCTTCCAAAGAAATCCCAGGGTTGATCTCCTTCAGAAT
>SJYT01019357.1:1646715-1661293 GCA_006410635.1 Cephalophus harveyi | reverse complement strand
CTCTAGATGAGTGATCACATCATCATGATTATCTGGGTCATGAAGATCTTTTTTGTACAGTTCTTCCATGTATTCTTGCCACCTCTTCTTAATATCTTCTGCTTCTGTTAGGTCCATACCATTTCTGTCCTTTATCGAGCCCATCCTTGCATGAAATGTTCCCTTGGTATCTCTAATTTTCTTGAAGAGATCTCTAGTCTTTCCCATTCTGTTGTTTTCCTCTATTTCTTTGTATTGATTGCTGAAAAAGGCTTTCTTATGTCTTCTTGCTGTGCTTTGGAACTCTGCATTCAGATGCTTTTATGTTTCCTTTTCTCCTTGGCTTTTCGCTTCTCTTCTTTTCACAGCTATTTGTAAGGCTTCCCCAGACAGCCATTTTGCTTTTTTGCATTTCTTTTCCATGGGGATGATCTTGATCTCTGTCTCCTGTACAATGTCACGAACCTCATTCCATAGTTCATCAGGCACTCTATCAGATCTAGGCCCTTAAATCTATTTTTCACTTCCACTGTATAATCATAAGGGATTTGATTTAGGTCATACCTGAATGGTCTAGCGGTTTTCCCTACTTTCTTCAATTTCAGTGTGAATTTGGTAACAAGAAGTTCATGATCTGAGCCACAGTCAGCTCCTGGTCTTGTTTTTGTTGACTGTATAGAGCTTCTCTATATGGAATTTAGAAAGATGGCAATGATGACCCTATATGCGAGATAGCAAAAGCAACATGGATATAAAGAACAGACTTTTGGAATCTGTGGGAGAAGGGGAGGCTGGGATGATTTGAGAGAATAGCATTGAAACATGTATATTACCGTATGTGAAACAGATCGGCAGTCCAGGTTTGATGCATCAGACAGGGCACTCAGGGCTGGTGCACTGGGATGACCCTGAGGGATGGGATGGGGTGGAAGGTGGGAGAGGGGTTCAGGATGAGGAACACATGTACACCTATGGCTGATTTATATCAATCAATGTACAGCAAAAGCCACTACAATATTGTAAAGTAATTAGCCTCCAATTAAAATAAATACATTAAAAAAAGAAGAGTAGGTCTTCAAAGTACTGCCACTGGGAATTATCATTTAGATTTTTTGTTTGTTTGTTTAGGGGAGTTATATAATAAAATTTATAATTAGTAAACAAATCAAAAAGTTTTAAAAACATCTGTAAATCTAAGCTGTGTTTTTCCTATGAATAGCAGGCATAACCAGTCTGTCGTCTGGAAATATTTCTGAGAAATCTTCATTCTTTTAATAAATTTATAGTTTTATAAAGTAACTCAGGAGAATATAAATTGAATCGATACAGGTGATGACAAAAACTCATTGAGTAGGATTGTAGTACTTTCAGTTCAGTTCAGTTCAGTCACTCAGTTGTGTCCGACTCTTTGTGACCCCCATGAATCGCAGCATGCCAGGCCTCCCTGTCCATCAACAGCTCCCGGAATCCACCCAGACCCATGTCCATTGTGTCGGTGATGCCATCCAACCATCACATCCTCCATCATCCCCTTGCCCTCCTGCCCTCAATCTTTCCCAGCATCAGGGTCTTTTCCAATGAGTCAGCTCTCTACATTAGGTTGCCAAAGTATTGGAGTTTCAGCTTCAACATCAGTCCCACCAAANTTGTGTCGGTGATGCCATCCAACCATCACATCCTCCATCATCCCCTTGCCCTCCTGCCCTCAATCTTTCCCAGCATCAGGGTCTTTTCCAATGAGTCAGCTCTCTACATTAGGTTGCCAAAGTATTGGAGTTTCAGCTTCAACATCAGTCCCACCAAAGAACACCCAGGACTGATCTCCTTTAGGATGGACTGGTTGGATCTCCTAGCAGTCCAAGGGACTCTCAAGAGTCTTCTCCAACACCACAGTTCAAAAGCATCAGTTTTTCGGCACTCAGGTTTCTTTATAGTCCAACTCACATCCATACATGACCACTGGAAAAACCATAGCCTTGACTAGACGGACCTTTGTTGGCAAAGTAGTGTCTCTGCTTTTTAATATGCTGTCTAGGTTGATCATAACTTTCCTTCCAAGGAGTAAGTGTCTTTTAATTTCATGGCTGCAATCACCATCCACAGTGATTTTGGAGCCCAGAAAAATAAAGTCAGCCACTGTTTCCCCATCTATTTCCCATGAAGTGATGGGACCGGATGCCATGATCTTAATTTTCTGAATGTACTTTACTGTATATTAAACTTTTGAAAACTTATAGCAATAAAAATTACCTTTAAACAAATGTTGCTTCTTTTAAAAAAATTAAAAGACAGGTAAATGTTCAAATGAAATCTCAAGCATTAGAAAATATAAACAATTATGGTAACTTTAAAATGTTCACATGAGACCATGACATAAATATTTGGCCACTCAGTAGCATTGATAAAGGCTTTCTTATTCTTTTCAGTGTCTTTTGTAAATTTTCATGTTATCATCAAAAATAAATGTTTCAAAGGAAAATGAGCTAGGTATAATTATATATAAACAATGCTGAGATCAATAGCATTTAAAGTAGTTAAGAAGTAAACTGAACATGAAATACACTTCTGCATCTGCTTATTTTAAAATACCTGGAGGCCTTGTTTTATCCCAAAGGCATTTCTAATTTGCATAGCAAAGATAATATTATTTATATTTTCCTTTAATATTCAGATATGTTTATTTTCACCAGAGAAGAAATGCACCTAACATGTGAAAGCTGGTATCTAAATCTGTGCTTAAGAATCAGTAAGGTTTAAAGTAAATAACTTCTGGTTGAAATGGAAAAATAGTGAACTCTCTGAGTTTCACATTGAGGTCATGAAATAATCTGATTTATGATAGCATATGAAAGACAACAAATGATCCCAAATTATCATCTCACACTTTGGATTAAACTGAGTTCCTATAGATACTAATTTGAAAAATGGATTTTTTGAAATATCTTGAAAGTGATAATTTTACCAACAAAATGACTCTTCGAATTTTAAATGAACTTTATTACTTGAAAAATTATCAAGTATATATATGTGTTAATAAAATTCTTGCTATTTTAGAATTTGAATTTTAACTTATATAAACATAGATGTGTATAAGAGACAGGTCCAAGGGACTCTCAAGAGTCTTCTCCAACACCACAGTTCAAAAGCATCAATTCTTCGGCGCTCAGCCTTCTTCACAGTCCAACTCTCACATCCATACATGACCACAGGAAAAACCATAGCCTTGACTAAACGGACCTTAGTCGGCAAAGTAATGTCTCTGCTTTTGAAAATGCTATCTAGGTTGGACATAACTTTTCTTCCAAGGAGTAAGCGTCTTCTAATTTCATGGCTGCAGTCACCATCAGCAGTGATTTTGGAGCCTAAAAAAATAAAGTCTGGCACTGTTTCCACTGTTTCCCCATTTATTTCCCATGAAGTGATGGGACCAGATGCCATGATCTTCGTTTTCTGAATGTTGAGCTTTAAGCCAACTTTTTCGCTCTCCTCTTTCACTTTCATCAAGAGGCTTTTTAGCTCCTCTTCACTTGTAGTAGTCAATAAATTTTTAAAAATTTTGTTGTTAAAAAAGCAGTTAAATGCAGTACTTATGATAAAGATGTCAAAATTTCACTTTATATTTGAAGATATGGTTCAAGAGTGAGCAAATTAATGGAGGTAAAAAGTGTTATAAAAAGATAAAATGAGATAATCTTCCAGTTGTGCATACGGATAGTTGTGAAGTAGGAAGTAGCTTTGGAGAAGGTGTTGGCACCCCACTCCAGTACTCGTGCCTGGAAAATCCCATGGACAGAGGAGCCTGGTAGGCTGCAGTCCATGGGGTCACTAAGAGTCAGACACGACTGAGCGACTTCACTTTCACTTTTCACTTTCATGCATTGGAGAAGGAAATGGCAACCTACTCCAGTGTTCTTGCCTGGAGAATCCCAGAGATGGGGGAGCCTGGTGGGCTGCCATCTATGGGGTCGCACAGAGTCGGACACTGAAGTAACTTAGCAGCAGCAGCAGCAGCAGGAAGTAGCTTTGAAATTGTGAATTGTATTGAGGAAGAAGTACAGCTTACTTCTATGACCATGTACACATTTGCCATTGGGGTTATAAATTGGCTTCATTAGGAAATAATGAAGTAACTACTGTTTTAGCAGAATGCCCACCATCATAACTGGTATAGCAAGATTAACCTATTAAACCAAAAATAGCAGTACATATTAATAACTATACTTATAACTGCCCTTGCTAAAGAAGTATATCTTTATTCAGAACATGATAGGCTCTAAGAGGATCTCTTTGGTGAATATTTGAAATGGTAGAAGAAGGTATCCATAATTCTTTTTCAATCTAAAGGTTCTTCAGAACAGCTAAGTGGCTTCAGCTAGTGAGATACAGGAAGCCACAAAACGCGTAGAAAGAGCTTTCCTATGCCATGGAGATTTCACCTTTCTAGGAGAGGATTTCTCTCATCGCTTTGCTTTTTGAAGTATTTTTAATTCTCAGAATAAGTGAAACTTTGTGTTTCCCGAGGGTAATCTGTCTCATCTTGTTGAATGCTGTTTATAATTTTTTCTGTAGATTTTCTGTATTTTGTCATGTATATGTGCCCACTGAGTAACTATAATCTCTTTGAGAAAGGTCTTTGTCTTTGATTCCCTGATGCTTGTGTTCGTGCCCAGTTGTTTCAGCCGTGTCTGAGTCTTTGAGACCCTAGAGTCAGAGGCTGGACAGGCTCTTCTGTCCATGGGTTTCTCCAGGCAAGAATATTGGAGTGGGTTGCCATGCCCTCCTCCAGAGGATCTTCCCCACCCAGGGATCGACTGGCATCTCCTGCGTCTTTCTGCATCGCAGGTGGATTCTATACTGCTGAGCCACCAGAGAAGCTCCCAAGAGAGTCTTGTAGGAAACCTAATAGGATACATGGTGGTAGGCATTAGGAACTAGTGAGAACATATATTCGAATTAATTTTGGCTTCCTTAACTAAGACATCTGTTAACACTGAGGTTTCCAATCTGTTGTTCAAGAAAGTTTATTAAATATCTACCTCATATTTGATTTTGGATTAGAAATCCTAGTCAGGCTATTTTACCAAGTATACTTTAGTAGTGGGTGCTCACTTTCCTTTTGCAGAATTATAGGTATTATTGGTTCTTTTCCTTATTTGTAGTTTATATGTGCCCATCATGTGGATTTATTTTGGTTTTACTACCAATTAAAAGACACATTAAACAAAAGTACCTTATATAATTTAGATACTTAATGTGTAAAATATAAAGCATCATTTGATTATCCACATATGGATAGTTCTGATAGTTTCTTTTTATGCATATTTAATATAAATGTTACTATCCTTTCTACAATATATTTGATTTCTATATCCTCCACTCTAACTAGATTGTTTACTTAATATTTTATATGCAAACTTAAATTTGATGAAGCAGGATGCTTTTACTTCTAGTTGGGTCTTTGATGTCTGGATTGTTTGGTTCTTTGCATACTACTTTTACTTTGAACCAGTGGCATAATTTCTGACTTCTGATGTTCTAACTGAATTTTCAGAAAGGGCTAGTCATCAAGTAGAAGAGACTGAGATATGGATTTATAAACATGTGTTTGAATTTTTACTTTGCTGCCTTTTAGCTTTGATTTTTGGTAAGTTTTAAGGTGGTGGTGTTTAATTACTAAGTCATGCCCAGCTCTTTTGCAACCTCATGGACTGTCGCCCGCCATGCTCCTCTGTCCGTGGGATTTCCTAGGCAAGAATACTGGAGTGGGTTGCCATTTTCTCCTCTAGAGGAGCTTCCCAACAGGAAGATCCATTTTTCACTGTTAGAAATATTGCTGTGATAAATATATTTGTAAAAAATCTACTTGAAAATCTTGAATCAAGTATTTGAACTTTAAAGAAGCTACACAATATATAGCCAGCAGCACTATATATGAGTACCTATTTCATAGCATCCTCACCAGCTTTGTGTAGTTTATTATCATGAGATAGGTGTGTAAAAATGAGTATGGAATAATCTGACAGCACTTCTACATTCTACTTAAGTATTGAAACTTTATATTTGTATAATTGTCATTTTTTGGCACTCTTTCCAAATATTAATTTTACTTTCTCTCTCTATACTTTTATACCTAAAGACATTACGCTTTTCTTTGAAAAGTGTAATGTTGTTTACAGTTTTATTGAGATATAATTAACAAACTGTCAACATTGTATAATTTAAGATAACAACATGATGTTTTGGTTCATATAGATTGCTAAATGTTTGCAGTCAAGCTAATTAACATATCCATTACTTCTCATAGTTACCTTTTTTGTGTGTGGTTTGGCTACTTAAGATCTACTCTTTAAATTTCAAGTATATAATATTAATCATGATAGTCACCAAGCTATATATTTTATCTCCAAAGCTTACTCATCTTACATAACCAAAATATTGTATCCCTTGAACAACATCTCTTCAGTTCTCCCATCCCCTGAAGCCTGGCAACCATCATTTTACTTTCTGCTTTTATGAGTTTGACTTTTTCAGATTCCATATATAAGTCAGATCACAAAGTATTTGTCTTCCTGTGTCTGACTAATTTTAAGTATCATAATGCCCTCCAGGTTCATTCGTGTTGTCACAAACGGAAGTATTTCCTTCTATCTTAAGGCTGAATAACATTCCATTATATGTGTATAATTTTATTTATCTCTTTGTCCATTGATGGACAATTAGGTTGTTACCATATCTTGCCTACTGTGAATAATGTTGCAGTGAATGTGAGTGTGTAGATAATTAACTCTCCAAGGTCCAGCTTTTGTTCCCTTTGAATGTATACATGGAAGCAGAGTTACGGACTCATGAGGTAGTTCTATTTTAATTGTGTGAGGAACCTCCATACTGTTTTCCATAGTAGCTGTACCGGTTTATGTTCCCATCTGAGAATGTACAAGGGTTCTCTTTATTTCCCACTTTCTCATCAGTGCTTGTTATCCCTTGTCTTTTGATGATAGCTAACAGGTTTGGAGTGATAATTCATTTGATTTTGATTTGCATTTCCCTAATGGTTAGTGAGCATCTTTTCATGTACCTATAGGCCATTTGTATATGCTTTTTGGAAAAATGTCTATTCAGATTTTCTGCTTGTCTTAAAAATCAGATTTTTTGTTGTTGTGTTATGTATCTTAGGTATTAACCTCTTATAAGATTTATGATCTGCAATTTTTTTTGCCATTTTGTAGGTTGCATTTTCATTCTGTTGATTGTTTCTTTTGCTGTGCTTTTTAGTTTATTTTAGTGCTTTTTAGTTTGATTTAGTCCCACTTTTTGATTTCTATCCATTTTTGTGCTTTCAGTGTAATATAAAAAAAAAAAAGTGTTGTCAAGAGCATTGTTACATGTTCTCAAGTTTTCTTCTAGGAGTTTTATACTTTTAATTTTTATGTTTTAAGTTTTTCATCAACTTTAATTTTTGTGAGTGGTATAGATAGGGGTCCAAATTCATTCTTCTACTGTGGTTATCTAGTTTTCCCCAAAATATTTACCAATAAGAACTTCCTTTTCCCACTGAATATTCATGGCTCCCAATTAAAATGTTAATTGACTGTGTATGTGAGGGTTTATTTCTGAGCTCTTGATTATATTCCATTGATTTATGTGTCTGATTTTATGCCAGTACCATACTATTTTGGTTACTGTAGATTTGTTATGTAGTTTGAAATTGCAAAGCGTGAGGCCTCCAGTCTTCTTCTTCTTTCTCAGGATTGAATTGGCTATTAGGGATCTTTAATGATTCCACAAATATTTTAGGATTGTTTGTGTTATTTCTGTGAAGATTGCCATTAGAATTTTTATAGAGATTGCATTGAATATATAGATGTCTTTATGTACTATGGATATTTTAGTAATATTATTTATTCCATTTCATGAACGTGGAGTATCTTTCATTTGTTTGTATCTTTTTCAGTTTCTTTCATCAAAGTCTTGTAATTTTCAGTGTACAGGTGCTTTTACCTTCTTATTTCTAATTTTTTTAAATTGTTTTTGCTACTGTTATGAATGGGATTGTTTCATTTCTTTGTTAAAAATTATTTAATTGGAGGCTAATTGCTTTACAATACTGTGGTGGTTTTTGCCATTCGCTGACATGAATCAGCCACAGGTGCACATGTGTCCCCCCATCCTGAACCGCCTTCCCACCTCCCTCCCCACCCCATCCCTCTAGGTTGTCCCAGAGCACTGGCTTTGAGTGCCCTGCTTCATGCATCAAACTTGCACTGGTCATCTGTTTTACATATGGTAACATACAATGGACGTGAGTCTTGAGTGAACTCCGGGAGATGGTGATGAACAGGGAGGCCTGGCGTGCTGCGATTCATGGGGTCGCAAAGAGTTGGACACGACTGAGCGGCTGAACTGAACTGAACTGAATATACATATTTCAATGCTATTCTCTCAAATCATCCCACCCTTGGCTTCTCCTACAGAGTCCAAAAGTCTGTTCTTTACATCTGTGTCTCTTTTGTCTTGCATAAGACACACAAATGTAATTTTGTCTTTCATATAGGGTCGTTGTTACTGTCTTTCTAAGTTAATATGCTGCATTGGTGTTTCTCTTTCTGACTTACTTCACTCTGTATAATAGGCTCCAGTTTCATCCACCTTATTAGAACTGACTCAAATGCATTCTTTTTTATAGCTGAGTAATATTCCATTGTGTATATGTACAACAACTTCCTTGTCCATTCATCTGCCGAAGGAAATCTAGGTTACTTCCATGTTCTAGCTATTGTAAATAGTGCTGCATTGAACATCAGGGTACATGTGTCTTTCAATTCTGGTTTCCTCGGTGTATATGCCCAGCACTTTATTTCTTTTTAGATGTTGCATTGTTAGTGTATAGAAACACACTTCTTTATGTTGATTTTTGTGCACTGCAACTTTATTGAATTGATTGATTAGTTCTGCCAGTGTTCTGGTGGAGTCTTTAGGATTTTTTGTATGTAAGATCATATGATTGAAAATGAAAAACAGTTTTACTTCTTTTCTAACTTGGGTACCTTTTATTTCTTTTTCTTGCCTGATTACTCTGCCTAGGATCACCAGTACCAAGTGCTAAGTCATATTTCAGTTGTGTCCTACTTTGTGCAATCTTGTGGACTGTATCCTGCCAGGCTCCTCAGTCCATAGGATTCTCTAGGCAAGAACACTGGAGTGGGTTGCCATTTCCTTCTACGGGGATATTCCCGAACCAGGGGTTGAACATAAGAGACAGGCGAGTCTAACCTGCCTTGACAGGCGAGTTCTTTACCACTAGCGCCACCTGGGAAGGCCACCAGTATCATGCTCAATATTAAAAGAAGTAATGACAGTGAATATCTTTGTCTTATTCCTGATCTTAGATGGACAGCTTTCAAATGTTAACTGTTTAGTATTATTTTAGCTATGGACTCATCATATATATCTTTTATTATGTTGAAGCATATTCTATTTATACTCAATTTGTTGAGTGTTTTTTTTTATCATAAAAGGATGTTTTATTTTGTGAAATTCCTTTTCTTCATCTACTGAGATGATCATATATGAGTTTTATTCTTTAATTCTGTTAATGTGGTGTTTCACGTTTATTAATTTGAATATATTGAACCATCTTTGTGTACCTGGGATAACTCTCAATTTATCTTATTGTATGGTCCTTTTAATGTGCTGTTAAATTCAGTTTGCCAGAATGTTGAGGACTTTTACACCTTGTGTTTATCAGGAATTTTGGTCTGCAGTTTTCTTGTAGTTCTCTTGCCAGGTTTTGCTTTCAAGATAATGGGGGTGTGGAAAATGAGTGTAAATTTGATTTTTTCTTGACTATTTTGGAAGAGTTTAAGAAGGATGGCATTAATTCATTTTTTAGATGTTTGGTAGAAATGACCAATAAATTGTTGGAATTGAGCTTTGTTTTTTGGGGATATTTTGGATTCAGTTTAACCTCCTTTTCAGATTTTCTCTTTCTTCATAATTAAGTCTTGGTAGGTTGTCTCTTTCCTCAAATTATTCCATCTCTTCTATGTTATCCAATTTGTTCCCAAATAATTCTTTATAGTAGTCTCTTAACTATACTTTATATTTCTGTTGTATCTTTTGTACTATGTCTTATTTCATCTATAGTTTTGAGTCTTCTCTCATTTTTCTCACTAAAGGTTTGTCAATTTTGTTTATCTATAAATCAAGTCAATTTCATAGATATTTTTCTTTCTTTTAGTCCCTACTTGTTTCATTTATTTCTGCTCTATTTTTTTATTAATTCCTTCCTTCTGCTATTTTTGGCCTGAGGTCTTTTTTTTTTTTTTTTAAGTTCTTTGAAGTGTAAAGTTAGGTTGTTTGAGATCTTTCTTTTTCTTAATGTAGGCATTTCTTGCTATAGTTTTTTCTCTTAGAATTGTTCTTATTATTCCACAGAGTTTTAAAGTACTTTTTCATTTGTATCAAGTTATTTTTTATTTTTTGCTGTCCAAAAGTGTGTTATTTAATTTGCATATATCTGCAAGTCTCCCAATTTCCTCCTGTTACTGATTTCTGATTTCATGACATTGTGGTTGTATGGATATTTGATGTGATTTCAGTCTTCTTAAACTTGTAAATCTTGTATTATGGATCAGCATATGATCTATACAATAATTATATTAGACTATAGAATCCCACTGACATCAATGGACATATCAACCAGACAAAAAATTAAATAAGGCAACAGAATCCTATGTCCTATGTGACACCGTAGACCAGTTGGACTTAATTGATATTTACAGGACATTGTATCCAAGAAAAATTAGAACAGACATTCTTTTCAACCATGCATGTAATGTAATGTTCTCAAGGATAGTCAGTATAATAGATCACAAAACAAGCCTCAACAGACTTTAAAGTGTAGAAGTTACTTAAGCCTATTTTCTGACCATGGCTCTATGAAACTAGAATTCAACCACAGAAAGAAAAATGGAAAAAGTGTGAACACATGGAAGCTAAACATTGTGCTATTAAAAAAACCAATGGGTCAACGATAAAATCAAAGACGAAATCAAAATATCTCAAGACAATCACAAATAAAAACACAATCTTATAAAATCTTAGGGATTCAACATAGCAGTTCTAAGTGGGAAGTTCACAGTGATAAGGCCTTTCTCAAGAAACAAAAAATCTCAAGTAAATGACTTAACTTGCCACCTAAAAGAACTGGGGAAAAAAGTTCACCCAAGAGGTAGCAGAGGGAGGGAAGTAATAAAGATTAAAGAAGAAATAAAATAGAGATCAAGTAAATAATAGTTCTGATCAATGAAACCAAGAGCTGACTTTTTGAAAAAGTCAACATATCTCTAGCCAGGCCTTGTGAAGAAGAAAATACAGAAGGCTGAAATGAATAAAGTAAGAAGTGAAAGAGGAGACATAACAACTGATACCACAGGGGGGGAAAAAAAAGTCCTAGGAGACTACTATGAACAGTTATATCAATTAAATGGACAACCTAGAAGAAATGGTTAAGTTTCTGAATACATAACTGCAAAACCTGAGTAAATGAAAAAATGACAATTCAAATAGACTGATTACTATGTATGAAAGAGAATCTGTTAAAAAACAAACAAAAAAAAACTACCTACAAACACAAGTCCAACACCAGATGACTTCACTGGAAATTTCCACCAAACATATAAGGAATTTATACCTGTCTTTCTTAAAATATACCTAGAAATTGAAGTGGAGTGAATATTTCCAAATTCGTTCTGTGAAGCCACTATCATAGTGATATCAAAATCACAAAAAGCCGCTATAAAGAAAATTATAGGTAAGAACTCTACTGAAGATAGATGAAAAAAATTCTCAACAAAATATTAGAAGCTAAATCCAACAGTACATAAAAAGGATCATACACCAAGATTAAGTTGGATTCATTTCAGGGTCTCAAGGATGGTTCAACATATGCAAATTAAGCAGTGTTGACAACGGGAAAGACAAAAGCTACATGTTCATCTCAACAGATGAAGAAAAAGTATTTGACAAAATAGGACATCTCTTCATGTTGTTAAAAATCAAAATGGGTTTAGAGGGAGCATATCTCAACCTAATAAAACTATTTTTGACAAATCCATAGCCAATGTAATATTAAAGGAGAAAAAGATGAAAGCCTCCCTGCTAAATTCAGGAACAAGCCAAGAATGTCTACTCTCACCACTTGTATTTAACATATCCTACCCATATTATTCAGCCAAGAAAAATGTTAAAAAGTATTCTGATCAGAAGGGAGAATATAACATTGTCCATATTTGCAGATGACTTGACACTCTATATAGAAGATACTAAAATCTCCACAACAAAGTATTAGGACTAATAAATGAATTGGGCAGAGTAGCAGAATTCAAGATTAATATACAGAAATACGTTGCATTTCTTTATATAAGCAATGAAATATCAAAATGAGCTGGTAAATAATCCTGTTAAAAATCACTTCAAAAAATAAAATGCATATGAGTAATCTTAAAGAGATTACAGAGCTGTATGCTGAAAACTATATAACATTGGTAAAGGAAATTGAAGTTGATTTAAAGAAGTGGAAAAAGATCCCATTATTATTATTTTTTATTCCATTATTTTGTTTTGGAAGAATTAATATTGTTAAAGTGGCCATAATATCCAAAACAGTCTACAGATTTAATACAATCCATATTGAAACACTCTTGACTTTTTCACAGAAGTGGAATGAATAATTTGAAGATTTATTTTGGAACCATAAAAGACCCAGAATTGTCAAGGCAGTCCTGAGGAAAAAGAACAATATGGAGGCATAACCCTTCTAGACTTCAGACAGTACTACAAAGCTATAGTAATCAATACAGCATGATATTGACACAGAAAGAGACATATACACTAATGGAATAGAACAGAAATCCCAGAAATAAACCACACATCTATGGTCAATTAATCTTTGACCATAAAGGAGGCAAGTATATATAATGGAGAAAAGTAGTCTTTTCAGCCAGTGTTGTTGGGAAAACTGGACAGCCACACATACATCAATGTAGTTAGAATACTCCCTCATACCATGTACAAAAGTAAACTCAAAATGTTTTAAAGACTTAAATATAAGACATGACACCATAAAACTCCTAGACGGGAATATAGGCAAAACAGTCTTTGACATAAATCATAGCAATATTTTCTTGTATCAGTTTCAAGGGAAAATGAATAAAAGCGAAAATAAACAAATGGGACCTAATCAAACTTATGAGCTTTTGCACAGTAAAGAAAATCATCAACAAAATGAAAAGGCAGTCTGTGGACTGGGAGTAAATATTTGCAAATTATGTAACTGACAAACGATTAATTTCCAAAATGTATAAAGAGCTCATAGAACTCAACATGTACAAAAAAAGAAAAAACCAAACAACCCAATAAAAAATATGGACGGAAGTTCTAAATAGATATTTCTCCAAAGAAAACATACAGATGGCCAACAGGCTAATGAAAAGATGCTCAGCATTGCTAATTATTGGAGAAATGAAAATGAAATGGGGTATCACCTCACTCTAATCAGAATGGGTATTACCAAAAAGTCTGCAAATAATAAAAGCTGAAGAAGGTGTGGAGAAGAGGGAACTCTCCTACACTGTTGGTGGAAATTTAAATTGATACAGCTGCTATGGAAAACAGTATGGAGGTTTCTTAATGAACTAAAAATGTAGTTACTATTTGGTCCAGCAATATTACTTCTGGGCATCTATCTGAAAACATGAAAGCTGCAATTTGAAAGGGTACATGCACCCCCAGTGTTCATAGCAGCCCTGTTTACAGTAGCCGAGACAACTCAAGTACCCATCAGTGGACAAATGGTTTAGGAAGTTGTGGTATGTACACGCAATAAAATATTACTCAACCATAAAAATGATTGAAATTTTGCTGTTTGCAGCAACATGGTTGGATCTGGAGAATATTATATTTAGTGAAGTGAGTCAGAGAAAGACAAATACTATGTGATATAAATTATATGTAATTGATCTATATACAAAATGGATAATTTTATTTATTTATAAATCTATATGCAAAACAGAAATAGACTCACAAATACAGGAAAATAACTTATGGTTACCAAAAGGGGTAGGGAAGGAGGGAGTGACAAATTAGGAATATGGTTTTAATAGATACACACTATTATACATACAATAGGTAAGCAAGAAGGATTTACTCTATAGCAAAAGGTCTTATATTCAATATCTTGTAATAACCTATAATGGAATATAATCTTAAAAAACCTGAATCACTTTGCTGTATACTTGAAGTTCAGTTCAGTCGCTCAGTCGTGTCCGACTCTTTGCGACCCCATGAATCGCAGTACGCCAGGCGTCCCTGTTCATCACCATCTCTCGGAGTTCACTCAGACTCACATCCATTGAGTCAGTGATGCCATCCAGCCATCTCATCCTCGGTCGTCCCCTTCTTCTCCTGCCCCCAATCCCTCCCAGCATCAGAGTCTTTTCCAATGAGTCAACTCTTCGCATGAGGTGGCCAAAGTACTGGAGTTTCAGCTTTAGCATCATTCCTTCCAAAGAAATCCCAGGGTTGATCTCCTTCAGAATGG
>SJYT01019357.1:1618556-1638211 GCA_006410635.1 Cephalophus harveyi | reverse complement strand
GCTTGTACTCTTCTCTTCTTAAGAATTCACTTTTTGAAAATGGAAACTGTCTTGAAAAATGGTAACCATAAAAAGGAATTGAAGAAGTAAGAAGATTTTTAGTATTTGTTGCATATTTTCTTAAGATATACATGCTATATCCTTGAAATACTTTTATTTAAAGATTTAACCTCAAAGAAGTTGAGAGACTATCTCATATTTATGTTTATAGTTCAAGTTTAGGTGCTTAATAATAAGGAAGCTGTTGTTATAAGGTTCTATTATATATTCTCATGATTGAGAAAACCTCCCTTATGCTCAATTCCACTCCTAAACACATGGGTTGCACAGCTGCTGTATGGTTGTACACTGTCCCTTGTGTTTTAAGCCAACGCAGCCTGCAAAAGGGTTGCATTTTGGAGCATGGTAGTAGCATGGCTGGTTGGAGACCCCAGAAGTGTAGCTGCCAGAATTCTTCCATCTGGCAGCAGTGCTGCTAGGCAGCTCCACACAGGACATAAATATATTTTTGCTGAGCCCTTTTCTTGTTGCAACAGCCATGAATGCCTAGGCAATGATGTGGATGGATGGAAAGATGGTCAAAGGAACTAACAGAAGGGTTTTAATTGGAAGTACTCTACTGTTTAAGGTAAAAGAACATCCAATAAAGTATGAAGAAATACATTTGAACTCTTAGTATGATGCAAGAAGCTGACAAATAGTCTGTTAACTTTTATGAAGAGTTTTAAATGGAAGAATTTTGAAATTCTAATGAAGCAAAGTTACTTAAAAATTATTCTTTTTATGCATGGCAGAGGGTGACACAAATATAATTTTTTATTTTAAGGGAAAATAATTGTGATTGTCATCATTTGGTGAAAGTTTATTTCTAGCTTCATTAAAAATTCCCAGAACATTGAACATAAGTCAACATTCCATGGAGAAGGAGGTATTATGCAGCTTGCATGTGTGCATATCTGCATATCGGAGCACAAAATATTGACATGATAATTGCAGTCAAGCCTGAGTGAACAGTGGCCTGTGGGAATTCAGCTGGTGTTGTACCAACTGGATGGCTGCTCAGGACACAGTTTGAAATGCAAGGTGCAAGTTAGCACTTTATTCAGCACAGGCAGGCATCATTTAAAAATCCTTGGAGGCAGCCCTGGTGATGTGCAGATGTTAAAACAGTCTGTTCTGAAGTGCTGATATTTTTGAACACTATAAGAGACTTCTTGATTCTGGGTAAAAAATATTTGCACAGTTATTAAAGACCTATAACACAATCTTTTCTAATTCTTTTATGGATATTTTAGATAAATGTTGAGTATATATAGAAGTAACTGGGCATTGATTTAAAAAAGGGAACAAGAAAATCAGAAACTAAATAAGGTCATTTAATTTCCAACTATAAAATAGAGAAGATTTTGTTTTGAGTTTCAACTTTGTGTACTTAGAAATGATGTTATCTAGTATACTATTTAGTTATGTATTAAATCTAATCTGTTAATTCTGTTAAGTTATTGCTTCTTTGTTTAAAGAGTTCATCAATACTCCATAAGTAAAAAATTTGGATTCAGATATTGTAGCCTAATTTTATTCTTTGTTCTAGTTTGGAGCTACCTGATTGAACAGAGTAAAAAGAATAATTCTTCATGTCTCAGACTAACTCTTCCAGCACAGATTTTGGCTTTCACATATAGTTTATTTTTATTTTTTGTCCATGCCATGCAGCATGTGGGATCTTGGTTTCCTGACCAGTGATTGAACCTGTGCTGCTGTATTAGACATGCAAACAAAATATAATAGGATTCTGGATTATATAATAAAAATTAACTTCTGATCTTAGACAAAATAGGTATATCAAGTATACCTGTCTCTTATACACATCTAGATGTGTATAAGAGACAGATCCCTCCCAGCATCAGTTCATTTATAGTTAAATGTTTCTTTTAGACTCTAATATTTCATTTTTGACATCTCATTAAAAATGGGCTCAAGCCCAGAAAATATGATCCTGTCATATTGTATAATATATGGCATGGTCTATAAAACAGTAAAATTTTGTTTCTTAATGCTTTAGAATAATTTCTCAGATTTTTGAGTTTAGAAAAATGGAAAAAAAGTTAGCATGGTAATTCATGTGGCTAAGTACAGCAGTGTTAAATGTTTAAATGGGTCATACTCTTGGGAAAAGTGATTGGAGCTTTAAACTCGTACAAATTTGACAGTCTCTTTTCACTTCATTTTTCATCCTAAAGAAGTCTGCAAATATTCTTAGCTCACATCATTATTGCACATCAGTGGTTCTAATTAGCTAAACAGGAGTTTGTTTCAGTCATTGATCATCATCAACTTCTTGACAGTGTCTTTATTTTTAGAAACCTTTTTTTAATGTCTTGTAAATACGTAGACTGTATATTAATTGAATTGACCAGATAGGTTGATGATCTCTAAACTCAAAGCAATTGTTTTCATTATATTATTCCAAGTAAAAAATACTGTATTCATATTGTAGCATTGGCTTCTCTTGGGAGAATTTTCCTGTTAGGAAAATATTAGACATCCCGTGCGACCAGGAGGAGTTGCTGGACAAATCTCTATATAGATTTTAAACTGATTTTTTTTCAACTTCAAAACTGTAACATGATAGTCTTTGGAATTTTTTGATATAAAATATATCATTGAGGTCTATTTTGGAAGTTTATGTGAAGATTCATATTTCTTTTATGACCTATCCTTTCAATATTATTCACCTTAATTGGTTGAGATATGTGTCAGTTATTGTTATTTCAGTGATTCTCAGACTTTAGTGTGTATTAGAATTATCTGAGGCTTTGTCTCTTGTCAGTTTGGGCTACTATGACAGAATTCCATAGAATGGGTAGCTTAAACAACAAACATTTATTTCTCGTAGTTCTGGAGGCGAGGAAACCCAATATCAAAGTGCCTGCCAACTCCATTCCTTGTGAGAGCTCTCTTGCAGACAGCTGCCTTCTTGAAGTATGCTCACATGATAGGAGAGAGAGATCATCTTTCTCTCTAATCTCTCCCACTAATCCTATTTGTGTGGGCCTTACTCTCATGACCCTTCCAAAGGCCCTACCTACAAATACCCTCTCACTGGGGATTAGGGCTTCAGCATACGGATATGAAACATTCAGTCCATAGCATCTTTTTGTCAAACACAGATTGCTGGGCTCCTCCCTCACAGTTTCTACTTTCAGGGTGGGCGGAGGATGGTACATTTCTAACAAGCTCCTAGGTGGTGCTGATGCTTCTTTGGTGACCCACACTATGAATAGCACTGAGTTAGAGTGTGAGTGAGTTATGTACATACGTGTATCATAGGAGATAATTGCTTTGGTACCAAGCTAATTTGGAAGCAGTAGGAATGCCTTTGTTTGGGGTTTCTGGCATATAGTCTACTTTTCCATTATCTCACTTAAAAGGACCATTAGAATTTATTTTGATGATAGTGTTTTAGAAGTGAGCGAATTAGAAAGAGTTTATCTGTGTTAAGTTTAATTCCTGAGAAGTTAAAAATAGATTCATAGTATATTCAGGAAGGAATTTATAGAGGAATTTTCTGACTAGAATTAATATCTTGACTGTCTCAACCTGGGCCTTTCTCCCTGACTAAACCCTATCATGCCCTGTTCGTTGGGATTTGAAGTTATTAATATTTTTCCTGTGTGTGTGTGTGCATGCTAAGTCGCTTCAGTTGTGTCCAGCTTTTCGCAGTGCTATGAACTGTTGCTCACCTGGCTTCTCTGTCCATGGGGTTCTCCAGGGGAAAATACTGGAGTAGGTTGCTATGCCCTCTCCAGGGTATCTTCCCAACCCAAAGACTGAACCCGCATTTCTATGTCTCTTCATTGGCAGGCAGGTTCTTTACTACTAGCACCACCTGGGAAGCCCTCAGTTTTTCTCTTGATCCATATACAGTTGACCCTGGAATGACCGGGGATTAATCCTTATATAATTTACAGTCAGCTTCCATGTTCTTGGTATCACTGCATCCATAGTTTAACCAACCATGGACTTGTGGTTCTACAGTGTTTACTATTGACAGACATCTGCTCTAAGTGGACACTGACAGTTCAAACTTGCATTGTTCATGAGTCAACTGTACCTTGAATAGAAGCAGCATTCTTTTGCAATGTTTATGGTTTTATAATGGTAAATTACACATTCAAGTGACAATTTGAGATTATATGTTAGTGACAAGTGATAGGCAAGGGGCATATATTTTTAATATATAAAATAGTTTTGTAAATTAGTAAAAACAGTAAGATGTAAAATAGGGCTTCCCTGGTGGCTCAGAGGTTAAAGCATCTGCCTGGAATGTAGGAGACCCGGGTTTGATCCCTGGGTTGGGAAGATCCCCTGGAGAAGGAAATGGCAACCCACTCCAGTACTCTTGCCTGGAGAATCCCATGGAGGGAGGAGCTTGGAAGGCTACAGTCCATGGGGTATATTGTAGGTATATTGACAGGCAATGGCAAATTTACAGGGGAAAGGCATTTCAGTTTCTAAAAGTATGTTTAGTTTCATTATTATTAAAAGAAGCACAAGTAAAAGGAAAGCCTGCTTGAAGACAGTGTATCGTGATCATACATTAAACATGTTGTTAATGCCTAGTAGAGAGAAAATTAGCAAAATAGTAAAAATAGTAGTCATAGCATGTTTACAAAATTTCAAACATTTATTCCAACTCTCTACATCTACTGTGTGCCTACATCCAGAGGGCTAAACATGGCTAGAGGAAAACTCTAAAACATGATGACTGGTCTTATGTAAATTTAAATTTAGGACCATTAACCTCAGTGCTTAATACTAGTTGGTCGTCATCCTATTTTTTTCTCTGCTTCACTTGCTGTCTCAGTATCCTAGAATACTATTTTATGCTTACTCAATTGTCAGCTTTTTTTTTTTTTTTTTCAAGTTTTAGCCATGCGAGCAGCTTATGAGATTTTAGTCACCTGACCAGGGATCAAACTCAAGACTTTGGCAGTGAGAGCACCAACTCCTAACTAATGGACTGCCAAGGAATTCCCAACTTCTAAAACTTTGTTTGGATCTTCCCTGGTGACTCAGACGGTTTCCCATTCTTACTCCTAACTGGTAGCTGTTATAGATTTGTCAAATTAACACTTAACTCTGTGTTAAGTAGAGCACAGAGTGGTGGATAGTGAACCACGATTCAACAGCAGACCACAAGAAAAGTTGGGATAGAAAACTTTATTACTTACAGGTCCTGGAGGAAGTACTTAGCCTGCTTCAAGGGACAGCGCAGGGAGGTCAAGGCAGAGAGCTCCAGAGAAGGATGGACCTGGGGGATATGCCTCTATTAATGTTTGTGGGTGGCATGCTTTCAGGTAAGCCCCACAGAGGGTCTTTTCTAAGGGGCACACAAGAGGGAGAAGTGTTGGAAGGCGGGGGAGACTGTTGATCACAAGGGCTCCTGGGGAATGCATTCAGTTCAGTCGTGTCCAACTCTTTGCGACCCCAGGAAAGTCGCAGCATGCCAGGCCTCTCTGTCCATCACCAACTCCCGGAGTTCACTCAGACTCACGTCCATCGAGTCAGTGATGCCATCCAGCCATCTCATCCTCTGTCGTCCCTTCTCCTCCTGCCCCCAATCCCTCCCAGCATCAGAGTTTTTTCCAATGAGTCAACTCTTCTCATGAGGTGGCCAAAGTACTGGAGTTTCAGCTTTAGCATCATTCCTTCCAAAGAAATCCCAGGGTTGATCTCCTTCAGAATGGACTGGTTGGATCTCCTTACAGTCCAAGGGACTCTCAAGAGTCTTCTCCAACACCACAGTTCAAAAGCATCAATTCTTCGGCCCTCAGCCTTCTTCACAGTCCAACTCTCACATCCATAGATGACCACAGGAAAAACCATAGCCTTGACTAGACGGACCTTAGTCGGCAAAGTAATGTCTCTGCTTTTGAATATGCTATCTAGGTTGGTCATAACTTTTCTTCCAAGAAGTAAGTTACCCTAGTTCATTGTCCTTTTTATACTTAAAGTCAAACTTACTATGCTAAATTACTGGAAGTCTGATTTTAAAATTTTAATGTATTATTATTATTACTATCTGCATTTGTCTCCTTTAATTATTGATATGCTTTTCCTTCTTTTTTTAAATTGAAATATACTTGATATACAATATTAGTTTCAGCTGGACTACATAGTGATTTGACATTTATATATATGGAGTAATATAGTAAGTCTAGTAAACCAATTGTCCCCGTATAAACTTATTACACTCTTATTGACACTATTTCTTATCTTGTATGTTGCATGTGTGTAGTTTGTTTGTTTTAGAACAGGAGATTTGTATCTTTAATCCACTTCACGTATTTCTCTCCCTTTCTTCTCTGGCAATACCCATTTGTTGTTTGTATCTATGAGTATTCTGTTTGTTGTATTTTTCTGATGCCACATATAAGTGAGCTCATGTGATATTTGTCTTTGTCTGTATGACTTATTTCATTTAGCATAATTCCTCCTAGATCCATTCATGGTCTTGCAAATGGCAAGATTTCTTTTTTTATACCTGACAAATATGCCATTGTGTGTGTGTATATATATATATATTTATATATATAAATATATCACATCTTTATCCATTCATCTATTGATGGGCACTTAGGTTGCTTCCATAACTTGGCTATTATAAATAATGCTACAGTGACCCTTCGTATGCTTCTATCTTTTTGAACTAGTGTTTTTGTTTTCTTTGGGTTAAATACCCAGAAGAGAAATTGCTGGATCATTATGGCAGTTACATTTTAAACATTTTGAGGAACCTCTGTACTGTTTTTCATAATGGCTGTACCAATTTACACCCCACAACAGTGCACATCTTTTCCAATACTTTTTATTTGTTGTCTTTTTGATGATTGACATTCTCACAGGTGTGAGGTGGTACCTAATTTAATTTCCCTTATATAGTGATGTTGAGCCCCTTTTCATGTTTCTAGTGACCATCTGTTTGTCTTCTTTTGAAAAATATCTACTCAGATCATCTGCCCACTTTTAAATCAGTTTTTTGATACTGAGTTGTATGAATTCTTTGTATATTTTGGATATTAATCCCTTGTCATCAGTTATACTGTGTATAAATATCTTCTCCCATGTAGTATGTTGCCTTTTTGTTTAGTTAATTATTTTCTTCAGTGTGCAAAAGTGTTTTAGTTTTATGTAGTCCCATTTATTTATTTTCTAGCCCCATTTATTTATTTATTTATAAATTAATATCTATTTATTTATTTTTGTTTCTTAATTTCCTTTTGTGATAGTTCATTGTTAATATGTAGAAACATAACAGATTTTGATATATTCTGTATCCTGCACTTACTTGGATTCATGTATTAGTTCTAGTAGTCTTTTGGTAGTTCTTTTAGCATTATCTGTACTATCATGCCAAGTGCAAACAGTGGCAGTTTTACGTTTTTCTTTTCAGTTCGGGTTTATTTATTTTTCAAGTCTGATCGCTGTGGCTAGAAGTTCTCATAGCTTTTTGAAAAAAGTGGTGAGAGTCGGCATCTTTGTCTTGTTCCTTATCTTAGAGAAAATACTTTCAACTTTTTACCTTTGAGTATTATGTTGGCTGTGGGTTTGTCATATATGGCTCTTATTATGTTGAGATAATTTCCCTCTATATCCACTTTGTGGAGAGTTTTTATTGTATATGGTTGTTGAATTTTTGTCAAAAGCTTTTTCTACATCTACTGAGATGATCATATGATTTTTGTTCTTCAGTTTTTTTTAATGTGGTGTATTACATTGATTTGTGGATATTGACCATCCTTGCATTGCTGGGATAAATCTCACTTGATCATGGGGGTTTCCCTTGTGGCTCAGCTGGTAAATAATCCACCTGCAATGTGGGAGACCTGGGTTCGATCCCTGGGTTGGGAAAATCCCCTGGAGAAGGGAACGGCTACCCACTCCAGTATTCTGGCCTGGAGAATTCCATGAACTGTATAGTCCATAGGGTCACAAAGTCGGACATGAATGAGCAGCTTTCACTTTTCATGATACTTTTAATGTATTGTAGATTAGTTTTACTAATATTTTGTTGAGTATTTTTGCAGCTATGTTCATCAGTGATATTAACCTGTAATTTTACTTTTTTAGATGCTTTGTCTAGTTTTGGTATCAGGGTGATCCTGACCTCGTAGAATGAGTTTGTAAGCAGTCCTTCCTGTGCTGTATTTTGGAATAGTTTGAGAAGCATGGGTGTTAGTTCAGTTCAGTTCAATCGCTCAGTCGTGTCTGACTCTTTGCAACCCCATGAACCGCTGCACACCAGGCCTCCTTGTCCATCACCAACTCCCAGAATCCACCCAAACCCTTGTCCATTGTATCAGTGATGGCATCCAACCATCTGATCCTCTGTCATCCCCTTCTCCTCCTGCCCTCAATTTTTCCCAGCATCAGGGTCTTTTCTAGTGAGTCATCTCTTTGCATCCAGTGGCCAAAATATTGGAGTTTCAGCTTCAACATCAGTCCTTCCAGTGAACACCCAGGACTGGTCTCCTTTAGGATGGACTGGGTGGATCTCCTTGTAGTCCAAGGGACTCTCAAGATGTCTTCTCCAACACCACAGTTCAAAAGCATCAATTCTTCGGTGCTCAGCCTTCTCTATAGTCCAACTCTCACATCCATACATGACCACTGGAAAAACCATAGCCTTGACTAGATGGATCTTTGTTGACAAAGTAATGTCTCTGCTTTTTAATATGCTGTCTAGATTGGTCATAACTTTCCTTCCAAGGAGGAAGCGTCTTTTAATTTCATGGCTGCAGTCACCATCTGCAGTGATTTTGGAGCCCCCAAAAATAAAGTCTGACACTGTTCTCACTGTTTCCCCATCTATTTGCCATGAAGTGATGGGACTGGATGCCATTATCATCGTTTTCTGAATGTTGAGCTTTAAGTCAACTTTTTCCCTCTCCTCTTTCACTTTCATCAAGAGGCTCTTTAGTTCTTCTTCACTTTCTGCCATAAGGGTGGTGTCATCTGCATATCTGAGGTTATTGATATTTCTCCCGGCAGTCTTGATTCCAGCTTGTGCTTCATCCAGCCCAGAGTTTCTCATGATATACTCTGCATATAAGTTAAATAAGCAGGGTGACAATATACAGCCTTGATGTACTCCTTTTCCTATTTGGAACCAGTCTGTTGTTCCATGTCCAGTTTTAACTGTTGCTTCCTGACCTGCATACAGGTTTCTCAAGAGGCAGGTCAGGTGGTCTGGTATTCCTATCTCTTTCAGAATTTTCCACAGTTTATTGTGATTCACACAGTCAAAGGCTTTGGCATAGTCAATAAAGCAGAAATAGATGTTTTTCTGGAACTCTCTTGCTTTTTCCATGATCCAGCGGATGTTGGCAGTTTGATCTCTGGTTCCTCTGCCTTTTCTAAAACCAGCTTGAAACTCTGGAAGTTCATGGTTCATGTATTGCTGAAGCCTGGCTTGGAGCATTTTGAGCATTACTTTACTAGCGTATGAGATGAATGCAATTGTGCGGTAGTTTGAGCATTCTTTGGCATTGCCTATCTTTGGATGAAAACTGACCTTTTCCAGTCATGTGGCCGCTGCTGGGTTTTCTAAATTTGCTGGCATATTGAATGCAGCACTTTCACAGCATCATCTCTTAGGATTTGAAATAACTCAACTGAAATTCCATCACCTCCACTAGCTTTGTTCGTAGTGATGCTTCCTCAGGCCCTCCTGACTTCACATTCCAGGATGTCCAGCTCTAGGTGAGTGTGACTGATCACACCTTTGTGATTATCTGGGTCATGAAGATCTTTTTTGTACAGTTCTTCTGTGTATTCTTGCCACCTCTTCTTAATATCATCTGCTTCTGTTAGGTCCATACTATTTCTGTCCTTTATTGAGCCCGTCTTCGCATGAAATGTTCCCTTGTGTCTCTAATTTTCTTGAAGAGATCTCTAGTCTTTCCCATTCTGTTGTTTTCCTCTATTTCTTTGCATTGGTCACTGAGGAAGGCTTTCTTATTTCTCCTTGCTGTTCTTTGGAACTCTGCATTCACATGGGTATACCTTTCCTTTTCTCCTTTGCCTTTCGCCTCTCTTCTTTTCACAGCTGTTTGTAAGGCCTCCTCAGACAGCCATTTTGGGTTTTTTTGCATTTCTTTTTCTTGGGGATGGTCTTGCTCCCTGTGTCCTATAAAATGTCACAAACCTCCACCCATAGTTCATCAGGCACTCTATCAGATCTAGTCCCTTAAATCTATTTGTCACTTCCACTGTATAGTCATAAGGGATTTGACTTAGGTCATACCTGAATGGTCTAGTGATTTTCCCTCCTTTCTTCAATTTAAGTCTGAATTTGGCAATAAAGAGTTCATGATCTGAGCACAGTCAGAGCCAAGAAGCTCCCAGTCTTGTTTTTGCTGATTGTATAGAGCTTCTCCATCTTTGGCTGCAAAGGATATAATCAGTCTGAGTTCAGTGTTGACCATCTGGTGATGTCCATGTGTAGAGTCTTCTCTTGTGTTGTTGGAAGAGGTTGTTTGCTATGACCAGTGCATTCTCTTGGCAGAACTCTATTAGCCTTTGCCCTGCTTCATTCTGTACTCCAAGGCCAAATTTGCCTGTTACTCCAGGTATCTCTTGACTTCCTACTTTGCATTCCAGTCCCCTGTAATGAAAAGGACATCTTTTTTGGGTGTTAGTTCTAGAAGGTCTTGTAGGTCTTCATAAAACTGTTCAACTTCAGCTTCTTCAGCGTTACCAGTTGGGGCATAGACTTGGATTACAGTGATACTGAACAGTTTGCCTTGGAAACGAACAGAGATCATTCTGTCATTTTTGAGATTGCATCCAAGTACTGCATTTTGGACTTTCTTGTTGACTACGTTGGTTACTCCATTTCTTCTAAGGAATTCCTGCCCACAGTAGTAGATAAAATGGTCATCTGAGTTAAGTTCACCCATTCCAGTCCATCTTAGTTCTCTGATTCCTAGAATGTCGATGTTCACTCTTACCATCTCCTGTTTGACCATTTCCAATTTGCCTTGATTCATGGACCTAACATTCCAGGTTCCTATGCAATATTGCACTTTACAGCATTGAACCTTGCTTCTATCACCAGTCCAATGCACAACTGGGTGTGTTTTTGCTTTGGCTCCATCCCTTCATTCTTTCTGAAGTTATTTCTCCAGTGATCTCCAGTAGCATGTTGGGCATCTACTGACCTGGGGAGTTCCTCTTTCAGTATTCTATCTTTCTGCCTTTTCATACTGTTTGTAAAGTTCTCAAGGCAAGAATACTGAAGTGGTTTGCCATTCCCTTCTCCAATGGACCACATTCTGTCAGACCTCTCCCCCATGACCCGTCTGTCTTGGGTGGCCCCACAGGGCATGGCTTAGTTTCATTGACTTAGACAAGATGTGGTATGTGTGATCAGATTGGCTAGTTGTCTCTGATTGTGGTTTCAGTCTGTCTGCCTTCTGATGCCCTCTCTCAGCGCCTACCGTATTACTTGGGTTTCTCTACCTTGGACATGGGGTATATCTTCACGGCTGCTCCAGCAAAGCGCAGCCATGGGGTAGCTCCTCTCGGCCACCGCCCCTGACCTTCGACGTGGGGTAGCTCCTCTCAGCCACTGCCCCTGACCTTGGACATAGGGTAGCCCCTCTCGGCTGCTGCCCCTGACCTTGGACGTGGGAGTGCGGCAGCTGTGACGGCACAGGAGCAGTTTTTTCCAGTAGTTTGAGAAGCATGGGTGTTAATTGTTTAAATACTTGGTAGAATTCACCTGTTAATCTGTCTGGGCCTGGACTTTATTTGTGGCTAGTTTTTTGATTACTGATTGAATTCCATTACTGTTAATTGGTTTGTTTATATTTCCTATTTCTTCCTGATTCGGTCTAGGAGTTTGTATATTTCTGGGAATTTGTCTGTTTCTTCTAAGTTGTTCATTTTCTTGTACGTATAATTGTTCTCAGTAACATTTATGGTCCTTTGTATTTTTCTGGTGCTGTTTTTAACTTGTCCTTACTTATTTCTGGTTTTGTTTCTTTAGGCCCTTTTTTAATAACTGTTTTGAGTAAAATGTTCTATATGCATTGATTGATTACATCTGATCTAATGTGTCATTTGAGGCCAGTGTTTCTTTATTGATTTATGCCTGCATGATCTCTCCATAGATATAAATGTTGTGTTAAAAATCCCCCACTATTATAATGTTACTTTCAATCTCTCCCTTTATGTTTCTTAATATTTGCTTTATGTATGTAGGTGCTCTTATGTTTAGTGTGTATATATTTACAATGATATCTTTTTGATTCCTCGGTCATTATGTAATGTCCTTTCTTGCCTCTTGTTACGATGTTTAAAGTCATAAATACTGCTAGCCCACCTTTCTTTTTATTTTTGTGGAACTCTTTTTTCCCATCCCCTCACTTGTAGTCTATGTGTATCTAGATCTATAGTGAGTCTCTCATAGGCAGCATAGCTATAGGACTTGTTTTTGTGTCCATTTAGCCACTCTTTGTCTTTTGACTGGAGCATTTAGACCATTTACATTTAAAGTGATTATTTAATAGCCAAGTATTTATTGCCATTTTGTTAATTGCTTTGGGGTTGTTTTTGTAGTTCTTTTTTGTTCATTCTTTTCTTGTTCTTTTGTTGTCTTCCCTTATGATTTGATGGTTATCGCTAGTGTTAGGTTTGGGTTCCTTTCTCTTTTTCCTTTGTGTCTCTATTTTAGGCTTTTGATTTGTGTTTACCATGAGGTTTATATATAACAACATATATATATGTGATTAACTTGATGATCTCTTTAAGTTCAGTGCATTCTTTTTTTTCTTAAGATATATATATTTATATAAATATATGTATATTTGAGCCACAGTTGACTTACAGTGTTTCAGGTGCACAGCAAGGTGATTCATTATACATTTACATATACATATCTTCATTATACATATATGTATCTTCATTATACATATACATATACATATCTTCATTATACATATACATATCTTCATTATACATATACATATACATATCTTCCTGACCCAGGGATTGAACCCAGGTCTCCCACATTGCTAGCAGATGCTTTAACCTCTAAGCCACCAGGGAAGCCCTTATACATATACACATATATTATTTTTCAGATTATTTTTCATTATATGTTATTATAAGGTACTGACTATAGTTCCCTGTGCTATAAAGTAAACCTTTGTTGCTTGTTGCTTATTTATTTTTTTTCTAATTAGAAATCTAGCATTATATTCATATGAAAGTCAAACAAGTGGAATTTAACTTGTGGGATCAAACAAGTGAAGTAAAAAATTTTAGTTAGGCAAGAATTCATAAGGCTTCTAAAATATATATATTATGCATACTACTTATATATATGCATACAAAAGCTTTTCTACCATGCTTGCAAAAGCTTGAGAAAAAACATCAAAAAGAGAAGAGATGGAGAAATTGTAAACATAAACTATATGAAATGGAAGCACTGAATGTGAAATAGGAAAAGTTAAACTACTAAAGATCATCATATAGTCCAGTTGTTTTTAAACATGGCTGTTCATTAAAAACATACCTGGAGCTTTGAGGAAAAAAAGAAATATTGGACATTTATATTTTTCAGAAAATTCCAAGATAATTCAGTATGCATTTGGGTTTTAGAAAGTGATTATAGGTTTTTCTATTAAATAGTAGTTTTGGTGATATAGAATTCTATTATTTTTCTGTTGACCAATCATGATACAATGGTATTAAGTGATTGGTAGTTACATAATCACAATAGTAAAATATATTTATCAGTTTTCACAATCAATAGTGAGACCCAAAAGAAAAGATAATTACAATTGCAAGCCATAATGGGTATATGATTAACCTAACAATATAAAATAATTACATACAGTTTGAGGGGTAAGCAGAGTGATGTGGTAAGTGGAAGTGCATATATGCACTTGTTTTCATCTGCCCAACCAGTCTGTGTCTTTTGATTGGTGCTTTTAATCCATCACCATTTTCTTAATTGTTTTGAGTTTATTTTCTATAGGTCTTTTCTTTCTCTTGTGTTTCCTGTCTAGAGAAGTTCTTTTAGCATTTGTTGTAAAACTGATTTGGTGGTGCTGAATTATCTTAACTTTTGCTTGTCTGGAAAGCTTTTGATTTCTCTATCAAGTCTGAATGAGAGTCTTACTGAGTAGAGTATTCTTGGTTGTAGTTTCTTCCCTTTCTTCACTTTAAATATATGGTGCCACTCCCTCAGGTTTGTAGATTTTCTGTTGAGAAATCAGCTGGTAACCTGATGGGAGCTGTTCCCTTGTCTGTTGTTTGTTGTTTTTTTGCTTGTTGCTTTTAATATTTTATCTTTGTCTTTCATTTCTGTCAATTTGATTACTGTTTATCTCTGTGTATTCCTTCTTGGGTTTATCCTTCCTGGAACTCTGTGCTTCCTGGACTTGGTTGACCATTTCTTTTCCCATCTTAGGGAAATTTTCAGCTGTTACCTCTTTAAGTATTTTCTCAGGTCCTTTCTTTCTCTCTTTCTTCTCCTTCTGGGACCCCTATAATGTGAATGTTAGTGCATTCAGTGTTGTCCCAGAGGTCTCTTAGGCTGTTTTTTTTTTTTTTTTTTTAATTCTTTTTTCTATATTCTGTTCTGTGGCAGGGATTTCCACCATTCTGTCCTCCATGTCATTTATTTTTTCTTCTGCCTCAGTTATTCTGCTGTTGATTCTTTCTAGTATATTATTCACTCTGTTTGTTCTTTAGTTCTTGTACGTCTTTGGTAAAACATTTCTTGTATGTTCTGCATTGTTTTTCTGAGATCCTGGATCATCTTCACTATCTTTACCTGGGATTTTATCTTGTCCTGTTATCTGGGATGTAACTTCCTGCTTTTTTCATCCTGATTTACTTTCTGTAATATGGTTTTGTTCTAGCTGCTGTGGGCTTGTGGTTCTTTTTGCTTCTTCCTGCCATCTGATGTGGAGAAGGCAATAGCACCCCACTCTAGTACTCTTGCCTGGAAAATCCCATGGACGGAGGAGCCTGGAAGGCTGCAGTCCATGGGGTCGCTGAGGGTCGGACACGACTGAGCGACTTCACTTTCACTTTTCACTTTCATGCGTTGGAGAAGGAAATGGCAACCCACTCCAGTGTTCTTGCCTGGAGAATCCCAGGGATGGCGGAGCCTGGTGGGCTGCCGTCTATGGGGTCGCACGGAGTCGGACACGACTGAAGCAACTTAGCAGCAGCAGCAGCAGCCATCTGATGGAGAAGGCTAGGAGGCTTGTGTAAGCATCTTGATGGGAGGGACTGGCCATGGGAAAAACTGGGCCTTGCTTTGGTCAGCAGGGCCTTGCTCCGTAAAACTTTAATCCAATTATCTGCTGATGGGTGGGGTTGCACTTCCTCTCTGTTAGTTATTTGGCCTCAGGTTACCCAGCCCTGGGATCTATGGGCTCTGTGGTAGGTTTAATGGTGACCTCTAAGAGGGCTTACATCAAGGGGGGCCTTCCAGGATTGCTGCTGCCAGTGCCTCTATCCCTGTGGTAAGCCCCCACCAACTCACACCTTCACATGATACCCTCCAGCACTAGCAAGCAAGTAGTTTTGGTTCAGTCTTCTGTGGGATCACTGCTTATTTGCTCTGTGTCTTGGGCATGCAACATTTTGTTTGTGCCCTGTGAGACTAGAGTCTCTGTTTCCCCCAGTCCTGTGGAAGTCCTGTAATCAAATCCCTCTGGCCTTCAAGGTCAGATTCCATGGGGATTTCCAGTCCCTTTGTCCAGTCCCCAGGCTAGGAAGCCTAACGTGTGGTTCAGAATCTTCCCAATGGTGGGAGATCTTCTTTATTATTATTGTTCTCCAGTTTGTGGGTCACCCACCTGGTAGTTATTGGATTTGATTTTATTGTGATTGCTGCAGCTTCTTCTTTGTCATTGGACATGGAATATCTTTTTCTAGTACTCTCCTGTTGATGGTTATTCAACAGCTAATTGCAATTTTGGTGCAACTAAAATTGCAGGAGGAGATGAGTGCAGATCCTTCTGTTCCACCATGTTGAACCAGAAGCCAGTTCAATGCCTTTTAACAACCCTACGTTTTTACTCCACCCATCCACATATTTAATGTTTTTGATGTCTTTTTTTTTTAACTTCTTTTAAATTTTGTATCCTTATTGTAACAGTTACTTAGTGTGGAAATAGATGATTTTACTATTTTTGTCTTTTAACCTTCCTACTAGATTTATCATTGACTGATCTACTACCTTTACTGTGTATTTGTCTTTACCAGTGAGATTTTTCCTTCCATAATTTTCATATTTCTAGTTGTAGTCTTTTGTTTTTCTGCTTATGGAAGTCACTTTAACATTTGCTGTAAAGCCAGTTTAGTGCTGCTAAACTCTTTTAACTTTTGCTTGTCTGTAAAACTCTATCCTTTTCCTTCAAATCTGAATAATATCTTTGCCAGGTAGAGTATTCTTTGTTGTAGACTTTTTCGTTTCATCTCTTCAAATATATTGTGTAACTCCCTTCTGGCCGGCAGAGTTTCTGCTGAAAAGTCAGCTAATCGCCTTATATCAATTTCTGTATACTTAACTGATTGCTTTCCCCTTGCTGCTTCTAAGACTCTCGCTTTATTTTTTTGCCGTTTTAATTATGATGTGTCTTCAGTGGACCTCTTTGGGGTCATGGGTCTGAGACGTCTCTGTGATTCCTGGCTTTGGATATCTGTTTCATTTCCCAGGTTAAGAAAATTTGGGGTATTATTTTTTAAAATAAGTTCCCTTCTACTTTATCTTTTTCTTCTTCTCTGACACCCCTATATGCAAATGTTAGTATGCTTGATGTTGTTTCAAAGTCTCTTAAAATATTTTCCTTTTTAAAACTTATTTTTTTTCTTTCTCTTTGGGAGATTTCTACTACTCTGTCTTCCAGATGCTCATCCATTATTCTGTATCATCTAATCTACTGTTGAATCCTTCTACTGTACTTTTTATTAGTATTGAAATCATTGTATTTTTCAGCTCTGATTTTTATTTAAATTTTTAAACGCTTTGAAATTTTGACTATGTTCATTCAGTTCTCTCTCCAGTTCACTGAACCTCTTTTTGACTGTTACTGAACACTTTTCGGGTAGATTGTTTATCTCCACTTTGTTTTTTCTGTTTCTGAGGTTTTGTGTTATTTGTTTGGAACATATTTCTCTGTCTCCTCATTTTTCTGTATTCTCTACATTCATTTCTCTGTATTAGGTCAGTCAGAAGAAGTAGTCATTCCATGGGGTCTGGTGGCACGCTCTGATCACCAGAGATGTGTGCCTTAGGAATCTCCTTACGTTGGCAGCATGTATCCTTCCACTGTTGTAGGGCTTACTGCTGTCAATGTGTTGTTAGGCAGAGCTGGCCTCTGGCCCAGTTGGCTGTGACACTGTGCCGCATGCAGTGGCTGTGGGCTTGCTGGAGGAAAAGGTAGGCTTCCTGTGTCATTGGCTGTATGTCCAGGGAGGGCCTAGGGCTGGGTCCCTGCATGACTGTCTATGTAGCCTGGGGTGATTTGCAGCTGGTGCTATCCTGCAGATGTGTGGGACATCTTCTCATGCTAATAGGGTAGAGGGAGGGTTCTAAAATAGCGCTTGCCAATGCTGGTGTTATCGAAATAGAACAACTCCCCTAGAATGGATGTGTCCAACATCTCTGTGCCCAAAGTGAAAGTGAAATCACTCAGTCGTGTCCGACTCTTTGCGACCCTTTGGACTGTAGCCTACCAAGCTCCTCCGTCCATGGGATTCTCCAGGCAAGAATACTGGAGTGGGTTGCCATATCCTTCTCCAGGGGATCTTCCCGACCCAGGGATCAAACCCAGGTTTCCCGCATTGGAAGCAGATGCTTTAACCTCTGAGCTGTGCCCAAGATGTTCTCAATTGCCTCCTGCCTTTCCAGGAGGTGTTACAAGACCAGCAGGAGTATCTGATCCAGGCTCCTATTATACTGCTGTATCTCCACTGAAATTCAGACTGTGTGAAATTTTGTGCATGTTCTTGAAAAGTGGAATCTCTGTTTCTTGTAGCTCTCTAGCTCTTTCGAACATGAGACCCATACATTTGTTCTCAGTCATGTCCTACTCTTTGCGACCCCATGGACTGTCACTCACCAGGTTCCTCTGCCTACTGGATTTCTCAAGCAAGAATACTGGAATGGGTTGCCATTTCCTCCTCCAGGGGATCTTCTTGACCCAAGGATCAAACCCATGTCTCCTGTGTCTCCTACACTGGGCAGATTCTTTACCACTTAGCAACCTGGGAAGCAACATGTACACTACTAGTTTTCAAAACCCATTGTTCTGTAGTCTGATCTACTTGGTGTGGAATATCCAGGCTGGAGAGCTTGACTTGTGCCTTGGAGAAGATCTCTATATTTGTGATTATCCTCCCATTTAGGGGCCACTGATCTGGGAGTGGGAGAAGGCAATGGGAACCCACTCCAGTACTCATGTCTGGAAAATCCCACAGACAGAGGAGCCTGGTAGGCTGCAGTCCATGGGGTTGCTAGGAGTCAGACTCGACTGAGCGACTTCACTTTCACTTTTCACTTTCATGCATTGGAGAAGGCAATGGCAACCCACTCCAGTGTTCTTGCCTGGAGAATCCCAGGGACGGGGGAGCCTGGTGGGCTGCCGTCTATGGGGTCGCACAGAGTCGGACACGACTGATGTGACTTAGCAGCAGCAGCAGCAGATCTGGGGGTGGGGATACTGACTGTATTGCATCTCCACTCCTCCTAACCATCATAGTGTGGTTTCTTCATATCTTTATTTGTAGTGTATCTTTTCTGCTAATTTTCAGTTTTTTTTTTTAACCATAAATCGCTGTTTCATAACTAGTTGTAATTTTTTTTTTAATATGATTTTATTTTTATTTTTTTTAATTTTTACTTTATTTTACTTTACAATACCATATTGGTTTTGCCATACATTGACATGAATCCACCATGGGTGTATATGAGATCCCAATCCTGAATCCCCCTCCCACATCCCACCCCATTTCCTCTCTCTGGATCATCCCCGTGTACCAGCCCTGAGCATCCTGTATCCTGTATCGAACATAGGCTGGTGCTTCATTCTTACATGATAGTATACACGTTTCAGTGCCATTCTCCCAAATCATCCCACCCTCTCCCTCTCCCACAGTGTCCAAAAGTCCTTTCTATACATCTGTGTCTCTTTTGCTGTCTTGCATACAGGGTCATCATTGCCATCTTTTTAAATTCCATCTATATGTGTCAGTTGTAATTTTTGTGTTGTCCATGGGAAGAGGTGAGTTTAGGGCCTTCCTATTCTGCCATCTTGGTCACCAGCAATGGTATGCTTTTATGTCATATATGTCTCTTAATTCTCATACCCACTTTTGCCTTCTAAAGCCCTTTGCTTCATCTCATTTTTATTCTCAGGTGAGGGTTCTTAATTTCTTCCTACCTGTACACTTTGTGATTCATGAGTGATTTAGGTACAGATTTCTATTTCTTTTACCTATTTTTAAAATTTAAAAAATATAATGAGCATCCAATAAATTTCTCCCTTACTTATTTAATGTTGATTATTAGTAAATCTCAAGCTTTCTCTCTTTGAATTCTTTTACTTAAAAAATGGTAAGTA
>SJYT01019357.1:1600783-1618076 GCA_006410635.1 Cephalophus harveyi | reverse complement strand
AAAAAAAAAAAAAAAAAGCATCAGTTCTTTGGCACTCAGCTTTCTTTCTAGTTCAACTCTCACATCCGTGCATGACTACTGGAAAAACCATAGCTTTGACTCAATAGACTTCTGTTGACAAAGTAATGTCTCTGCTTTTTAACATGCTGTCTAGGTTGGTCATAGCTTTTCTTCCAAAGAGCAAGTGTCTCTTAATTTCATGGCTGCAGTCACCATCTGCAATAATTTTGGAGCCCAGCAAAATAAAGTCTGCCACTGTTCTTACTGTTTCCCCATCTATTTGCCATGAAGTGATGGGACTGGATGCCATGATCTTAGTTTTCTGAATGTTGAGATTTAAACCAACTTTTTCACTCTCCTCTTTCACTTTCATCAAGAGGCTCATTAGTTCTTTGCTTTCTGTTGTAAGGGTGATGTCATCTGCATATCTGAGGTTATTGATATTTCTCCTGATAATCTTGATTCCAGCTGTGCTTCATCCAGCCTTGCATTTTGCATGATGTATTCTGCATATAGGTTAAATAAGTATGGTGACAATATACAGCCTTGTCGTACTCCTTTCCCAATGTGGAACCAGTTTGTTGTTCGATGTCCAGTACTAACTGTTGCTTTCTGACCTGCATACAGATTTCTCAGGAGGCAGGTCAGGTGCTCTGGTATTCCCATCTCTTTAAGAATTTTCCACAGTGTATTGAGATGTGTATAAGAGACAGATCCAATTGCCCATTATAGGGTAAATTATCTTTATTTTCTGGGTTAAATGAAAATTCTTGCTGGTAACTCTGCTTTTCCAAGTTCTGACTCTATTTTCCTTCCTACCAAATTAAACAGTCAGGATAATTTTCTTCTAAGATTGATTATTGTTATTAAGTTGTTTTATTAAAGGACTAAAAATGGAAGTTAATGTGGATAAAAATTATTTTTGTTATTCTCTGTATATAAGTTTGTTCTAAAATTGGATATACATTCCTATATGACATATAAATTTGAAATTTATACCTTCTTCAGAATTGTATTTTCCTTATAGAAAATGTAATAAGTGAGTGAGTGACGTCACTTAGTCGTGTCTGACTCTTTGTGATCCCATGGACTGTAGCCTACCAGCTCCTCCATCCATGGAATTTCCCAGGCAAGAGTACTGGAGTGGGTTGCCATTTCCTTCTCCAGGATAGAAAATGTAATAATTATTGCTATAATGATAAAATTTTAAAAATAACTTTTTAGTTTGTTTTGGAGAATAATAGTTGTATTTGTGACTTGAATGTCAAACAATATAAAAATGAATTCTAATATAGAAAAATACTGCCACATGCCTAGTATATTAATTAGTGGGGAAGATCCCCTGGAGGAGGGTGTGGCAACCCACTCTAGTTTTCTTGCCTGGTAAATCCCATGGACAGAAGAGTCTGCCTACAGTCCATGGGGTCACAAAAAGTGAAACAGACTTAGCTACTAAATAATAACAAGCTACCTAATCAGTTCAGTTCAGATCAGTTGCTCAGTTGTGTCTGACTCTAAGCTGCCTAACAGATACAAAATTAAGACTTGGAAGTGGCAGACATCATTTATACTCACATTTCATTGAGAGAAACTACTCTTATGGTTAAGCCAATATTTAGTGAATTTGAGAAGAGTTACTTCTGGGCTGAGCAATCTCTTCCTCATATACAGGTCTACTCAATGGAAGAGAATGGATTTTGGCATTCTTTTTGATAACCTTTGGCAATAAGTTTGCAGTGCTTTAGGAAATAGTTTAGCAGATCTAGATGGTCAGTCAGTTCAGTTGCTCAATTGTGTTGGACTCTTTGCAACCCCATGGATTGCAGCACGCCAGGTTTCCCTGTCCATCACCAACTATCAGAGTTTGCTCAAACTCAGATCCATCGAGTTGGTGATGCAATCCAACCATCTCATACTCTGTCGTCCCCTTCTCCTCCTGCCTTGATCTTTCTCAGCAAAAAGGTCTTTTCCAGTGAGTCAGATCTTTGCATTAGATGGCCAAATTATTGGAGTTTGATCTTCCACATCAGTCCTTCCAATAAATATTCAGGACTGATTTCCTTTAGGATGAACTGGTTGGATTACCTTGCAGTCCAAAGGACTCTCAAGAGTCTTCTCCAACATCACAATTCAAAAGCATCAGTTCTTTCTCAAGATTGCTTTGGCTATTCGAGGTTTTTTGTATTTCCATAAAAATCTTGAAATTATTTGTTCTAGTTCTGTGAAAAATACCGCTGGTAGCTTGATAGGGATTGCATTGAATCTGTAGATTGCTTTGGGTAGTATATTCATTTTCACTATATTGATTCTTCCAATCCATGAGCGTGGTATATTTCTCCATCTATTAGTGTCCTCTTTGATTTCTTTCATCAGTGTTTTATAGTTTTCCATACATAGATCTTTAGTTTCTTTAGGTAGATATATACCTAAGTATTTTATTCTTTTCGTTGCAATGGTGAATGGAATTGTTTCCTTAATTTCTTTTTCTACTTTCTCATTATTAGTGTATAGGAATGCCAGGGATTTCTGTGTGTTGATTTTATATCCTGCAACTTTACTATATTCATTGATTAGCTCTAATAATTTTCTGGTGGAGTCTTTAGGATTTTCTATGTAGAGGATCATGTCATCTGCAAACAGTGAGAGTTTTACTTCTTCTTTTCCAATTTGGATTCCTTTTATTTCTTTTTCTGCCCTGATTGCTGTGGCCAAAACTTCCAGAACTATGTTGAATAGTAGCGGTGAAAGTGGGCACCCTTGTCTTGTTCCTGACTTTAGGGGAAATGCTTTCAGTTTTTCACCATTGAGGATAATGTTTGCTGTGGGTTTGTCATATATAGCTTTTATTATGTTGAGGTATGTTCCTTCTATTCCTACTTTCTGGAGAGTTTTTATCATAAATGGATGTTGAATTTTGTCAAAGGCCTTCTCTGCATCTATTGAGATAATCATATGGCTTTTATTTTTCAGTTTGTTAATGTGGTGAATTACATTGATTGATTTGTAAAAAAAAAAAAAAAAAGCATCAGTTCTTTGGCACTCAGCTTTCTTTCTAGTTCAACTCTCACATCCGTGCATGACTACTGGAAAAACCATAGCTTTGACTCAATAGACTTCTGTTGACAAAGTAATGTCTCTGCTTTTTAACATGCTGTCTAGGTTGGTCATAGCTTTTCTTCCAAAGAGCAAGTGTCTCTTAATTTCATGGCTGCAGTCACCATCTGCAATAATTTTGGAGCCCAGCAAAATAAAGTCTGCCACTGTTCTTACTGTTTCCCCATCTATTTGCCATGAAGTGATGGGACTGGATGCCATGATCTTAGTTTTCTGAATGTTGAGATTTAAACCAACTTTTTCACTCTCCTCTTTCACTTTCATCAAGAGGCTCATTAGTTCTTTGCTTTCTGTTGTAAGGGTGATGTCATCTGCATATCTGAGGTTATTGATATTTCTCCTGATAATCTTGATTCCAGCTGTGCTTCATCCAGCCTTGCATTTTGCATGATGTATTCTGCATATAGGTTAAATAAGTATGGTGACAATATACAGCCTTGTCGTACTCCTTTCCCAATGTGGAACCAGTTTGTTGTTCGATGTCCAGTACTAACTGTTGCTTTCTGACCTGCATACAGATTTCTCAGGAGGCAGGTCAGGTGCTCTGGTATTCCCATCTCTTTAAGAATTTTCCACAGTGTATTGTGATCCACACAGTCAAAGCCTTTGGCATAGTCAATAAAGCAGAAATAGATGTTTTTCTGGAACTCTCTTGCTTTTTTGATGATCCAAAGGATGCTGGCCATTTGGTCTCTGGTTCCTCTGCCTTTTCTAAATCCAGCTGGAACATCTGGAAGTTCATGTTTCACATACTGTCGAAGCCTGGCTTGGAGAATTTTGAGCATTACTTCACTAGCATGTGAAATGAGTGCAATTGTGTGGTAGTTTGAACATTCTTTGGCATTGCCCTTCTTTGGGATTGGAATGAAAACTGACCTTTTCCAGTCCTGTGGCCTGTGCTAAGTTTTCCAAATTTGCTGGCATATTGAGTGCAGCACTTTCACAGCATCATCTTTTAGGATTTGAAATAGCTCAACTGGAATCCATCACCTCCACTGCTTTGTTCGTAGTGATGCTTCCTATGCCCACTTGATTTCGCATTCCAGGATGTTTGGCTCTAGGTGAGTGATCACATCCTTGTGGTTATCTGGGTCATGAAGATCTTTTTTGTATAGTTCTTCTGTGTATTCTTGCCACCTCTTCTCAATATCTTCTGTTCTGTTAGGTCCATACCATTTCTGAAATGTTGACTTTCTTAAATAGCAATATATTTTTCCTTTTTCTTTGCTAAATTCTTTTCTACTTCCTTTTCCTTGGATAGATAATATTTCATTATTTACATTTTGAGTAGAATGATTTACCTCATAAAATATTAAATGCCATGAAAGAAATTATTTGTGTCTTTTTTGGGCACTTAATTTGTCATTTAGAGCCTTTAATTCCTCAGCCTAAAGCATGTATAGTTTTGTGCAATAGTGTGTTTATATCTTAAAAATGATTTATGGGTTATGTTTTCAGTTCAGTTCAACAAATTGCTGTATTAAATGTGGATATTATCATGTGATGTTACTCTGGAAAATTTAGAATTAAAATTCCTGCCTTTAATAAAGGATTTCTAAGTCTCTGTGAGCAGTTGGGTGGGGATAAAAGTGAAGTGCAAGTAACCATATGCTCCTACATTTAATTACAGGTTCTATGAGCGTGGGGACCGTTTATACCCAACATGTAATATTTACCATATTGCCTAAATTATAATAGATGTTCTTTAAATATTTTTGAATGTGTGACTTACATTAAATGAAACCAATATAAGTGCCATGAGAGAATCACAAGCAGAAAGCTATTAAGATTCAAAAGAAGGAAAGATTAAATTATGTAGCAAAGTCTTAAGATACTCAAACAATTTTAATAGGTAGAAATTTTAGGAGGATTTGCCCATGTCGAACACCAGGCAAAATTCAAGAAGATAGGAGTGTAGCATATCTTTGGGTGATACTGAAGTTTATAGTTTGTTTCATAGATAATATGTAGGAGTGTAGGCTGAGAAAAGACTAGTGTTATATTGAACCTGTGTTAAAGAAAGGCCTTAATTGCTTGAATGAAAAAGTGTGGATTTTACTTAGAGGGCAAAGGAATTTATCTAGGCATTTCATTAACTTAAGTTAATTAAGCTGCAATCTGTGAAAATAAAACTAATAATCTAGTATACAGTTAGAAAAAGGAAAGCAGAAAGTAGAATGATCTCTAAGAAGGTTATTTCATAGTCTAAGAGTAATGACATGAACCTGAACTATTAGTTTTGCAAGAATTAAAGATATATAAATTAGAACTATAAGGACTTGATGGTAATTTGAAAGTGACTCTTAGGTTTTCAGCCTGGAGAATCCAGGAGAGCAGTGGCATTGCTATCAGGAAGAAGGTTATTATAAAGAGGTACAACTTACTATGAGGATAAATTTTGAGCTTCTTTTAGACAATTAAAATTTTAGTTATTGGTAGGAATACCATTCAGAGATTTTAAAGTAAACTATTGAAAGCATGAATTCAATCCTAGGGAAGGAGTTATCTCCTTGATATAAAAATATTTAATGTTATAGTTAAGGAGAAGATTTTAAACAGAATTCTGAGAACTAGATATTTGCTGATAGTATTAATGGATGAGAGGAAAAGCAAATTTTAGTAAGAGATGAAAAAAATTGTTCAGAGAAGTAGAAAGAGAGAAGTATAATATTGTATCTCATGATTGAAAAAGAATTTCAAAGCAAAAGGTGGTTAATGCTGTACAAGGTTACAAAAAAAAAAACAAAACAGGTTTCTGAAAAAATATTTAATTCAGCAATCATGAATTTTTAAATGATTTTAGAAAGTAACATAGAATGGCATGTGATATTTTAAGAAATCACTGAATCCTAACAAAATAATGAAACACATGAGGAAATTTAACAGTGCAAAGAAGGATATTTTTGCATTTTAAAAAGTGTTAGCCAAAATATTAGAAAGTAATGGAGAAGAAAATTAAAATATACAATACAAGAAAACTTAATTGTGTTAACAGATCTGGTTGAAAGAGGAAGCCATTAGTTCCAGAAGATAACCAGGTTTAATACATTTATTCTAACTTTTTTGTCTTTTCAGGCATTCAGATTATATCTTAGTTTTCTTCTTAAACTATTATCTTTCCTATAGCATTCTTTCAATTAATTTGTTATATATTTGTTTATCCTTTAATATTTATCCTTTGTCCTAATGTTTATACTTTAATATTGCATATTGTTTGTACTATTTGGTGGACTTTGTGTTTTGACTCAATTATATATGTATTTACCTTTTTAAAGGTAAGCTTATTCCATCTGCTTAAGATCTGATATACTTATTTGATCTTTAGTCTCTGGTTAATCTTATGCTTTCTGTTTTAATATTTTCTTTGTTTTTTTTAGCATTTGCCAGTTGTTTTCTCTTCATTTGTGTGTGTGTCTTCGTGTATGTGCATGCACTCTAGTGCTGATAATTTGGAAGGTTTAGGAGAACTGTATCAGTCTTTTTAATGATTATATTTATTATTTTATATATAATATTTAACACTATAGTTTTTTAGATTGAAGTATGGTTGATTTACAGTGTTGTATTAGCTTCAGGTGTACAGCAAAGTGATTTTTATACACAGGTTTGTATGCATGTATGTATATGTATTCTTTTTCAGATTCTTTTCCATTATAGGTTATTATAAGACATTGAAAATAGTTTCCTGTGCTATCCTATAGGTCTTTATTGTTTATCTACCTCATATATAGTGGTGTGTATCTGTTAATCCAAATCTCCTAATTTATCCCTCCCTCCATTTTCCCTTTAGTAACAATAAGTTTGTTTCCTATGTCTGTGAGTCAGTTTCTGTGCTGTAAATAAGTTCATTTTGTCATTTTTTTTGGTTGCTTCATATAAATATTATGTGATATTTTTCTGTCTTAACACTGTATACCTTTATTCTAGAATATTCTGAAAAATTTAGATAGTATCAGCTGCACACTTTAAAAAACTTGAGAAAATTAGTATATTTTTACTTATTCATCCTTTCTCCTGCATTTTAAAGTGAACTTACAGAGAGTAATTGGAGGACTTAATTTCCTGTTATTAGCATTATTTGGTTATATTTTTTATGCTGTCAAAATTTCCAGTATTTATGGTTTACATCCATTTTCTCTATTATTTTCTAGTATAAATTCTATAGGAAAATGCCTTGTGGTATGTTAGTTTTTCTCTTGCTGTTTAGCAAATTAAAACCTTAAAAGAATACACATATTTATTAAGCTGCAAAGAATGCACATATTTTTTAAGGTGCTGTGGATCAGGAGTCTGGGTGTAGTTTAGGTACTTCCTCTGCTCCTTATTATATAAGGTTGTAATTGAGGTTTGATTAATTTATGTTTTCATCTGGAGATTTAATTTGGGAAGAATCTGCTTCCAGGCTTATTCAAGTTCAGAATCCAAGACCTTGCAGTTTAGGACTGAAGTTCTAAATAGGACCAAAGTCTTTGATAATCAAGGTTCCATAGAGAAACAGAACTAATTATGTGTCTGTAGATAGATAGTCAAAGACATGAGATAGTGACAGAGAAATTTATTTTAAGGCATTGTCTCATATAGTTGTGGCTTCCCAGGTGGCTTGATGGTAAAGAATCTGCCTTCCAAGGCAGAAGACAGGCAATGTGAGTTTAATCCCTGGGTCAGGAAGATCCCTTGGAGTAGGAAGTGGTAACCTGCTCTAGTATTCTTGCTTGGAAAATCCCATGGACAGAGGAGCCTGCCAGGCTGCAATCCATGGGATCACAAAGAGTTGAACATGACTGAGCGACTGAGCGTGCACTCATGCGTGTAGTTGTGGGCTGGCAAATCTGAATTCTGCACAGCAAACTGGAGACCCAGGGAAGAGTTGATACAGCATCTGAGTCCAAAAGTATGCTGGTGGCAAAATTTCTTCTTTCCCAGATGAATAGTCCTCTTTCTTAAGGTCTTCAATTGACCAGATGAGACTTACTTACATAATGGAGGAGTTACCTCCTTTACTCAAGTCTACTGATTTAAATGTTAATCACATCTATGACAAAAACACTTTCACAGCAATATCTAGTTTGGCGTTTGCTTAAGAACTAGATATCGTGGGTACAATGTTTTAGCCAAGTTGACACAAAATTAACCGAATGAGTAAAATATACTGAGAGAAATAGGCCTAGGGTTTAGGCTGTGTTTACTGTTCTTTGAGCACAGGCTCAACTTTGCTTTGGTGTCTTTTTTTGGAGTGTCTTGAGAAACTTCTTAAATATCGTTTGAAACAACCAGTTCTTCCTGTTGCATTCTGTTGTTACATGCAGAAGCCTATTGATGTAGTTTGTGAGGTGTCTCAGGGAGTGGAAGTACTCCATAGTTTTATGTTTAGGTCTCACTCTTTTTGTGATCTTGTGCCCCTAGGTCTGACCTCCATAAGTGTGTCTCAGTCCACCCCCCCCCGCCCCAGGAAAGATTGGAAGGCTCGAGGGTATTGGAGTTGGGTATTTAACTTCATTTGGGTTGGTTCAGTTCAGTTCAGTTCAGTCGCTCAGTCATGTCCGACTCTTGCGACCCCATGAATCGCAGCACACCAGGCCTCCCTGTTCATCACCATCTCTCGGAGTTCACTCAGATTGGGTTGGTTAGTCTCTGGTAAAATCCCAGCAGACTCTAGTAAAATAATTTTCTCTTGAGGGTAGGCCTTGTTAAGAATTATGTACTTAGGTCATATTTTTAAATGTCTATGTTCCCTCTCCTCCTGCAGAGAGCAGGAAGAGATTTTTCTCTGATCCTCACTGTGACAACCTAATAGTGTTCTGTATGTAAAACTCATGAAAGTATAGGAACTCCTCTACGACCAGGCCTTCCAGGACATTTTTAACTCTCATGCATGTCCACACTTATCCTCCAGTGATTCGTTAATTGCAGATTTGGTTTTCCTACTCTTGGTACTGATTTCCATGGAGTTTTCTTGCTTCAGGGATTTTGCTCTGCTAAATTGTGATTCTCCGTATTTGCCTGTCTCTCTAGTTTGGGGAACAGCAATTTGCCCTATGACCTCAGTTCTCTGGTGATTCTAAGAAGAGTTGCTGATTTTCAGTTTGTTCAACTTTTTTCATGTTGTATGAATAGGAGAGACAACCTCCAACTTACTGCATCCTGTGCTGGAAGCCAGAAGTTCCTCCATCATGTGTTTATTGTTCCATCAAGTAATGTTAAATAGTTCTTACTTTTCCAAACTTGTAGTCTATGGAATAGAGTAACAAGAATGCTTATTCCTTAACCACATATCTAGTCAAACTACTAGAAAGTTATACACACAATTTTTTAGCTAGTTGCTGAAAAACTTTCCTAGAACAATCTAATACTATTACATGCTTTATTGATAATAATGTAGAAAAATGCCATGTAACTTCTTTTGGTAAGACTGTGCTTTATTTAGCTTTGTCACTGCTAGTTAAAAAGTAAATCTCATAATAAATTTTCCTTCAAGTATTGCATTAGATAACTCAAGTCTACTAACGACTTGCTGTATTCAATGAGATGATTTTTAAACATTGAATCTTTTTTCTTACCTTCTAGGAAGCTCAGAATTAAGTTTCAGTTCTCAATTACATTTAATTCTCTCACCCCTTACCTTTTATCCATTTACCTTTGTTTTAGTTGTACTGATATCATTACTTCTCTGTTTTTCATTAAACTATTTATGTACATTTTAAAGTAGGTCATGTAAATAATATATTAACTATGCTCAAGTATTGTTTTATAGAGCTTTAGGTCTTTTGAACTACTGCCATCACACCCCACTTTTTTCCTAATTCATATCCACTATCACTCTCTTCTTACTGTATAGACTTCTTTTGACCATGATTTGAATTATTCATTTCATGGCTTATCCATAATAAATAATTTGTTCCAGCCATACTTTCTCTTGTCACCCTTTATGCTTTATGGTTCCTCTGAGTTCAATTTGCTATTTTAATATTAACTCAAGCCAGACCATTAACGGAGAAGGCAATGGCACCCCACTCCAGTACTCTTGCCTGGAAAATCCCATGGACGGAGGAGCCTGGTGGGCTGCAGTCCATGGGGTCACTAGAGTCAGACATGACTGAAGTGACTTAGCAGCAGCAGCAGCAGACCATTAAGAATGTACTTTATTCTATTCAGAAAAGTTTGCTGAAGAGGTTTCATGAAGCTAAATTTAGGACTTGGAGGGTTGTTAATGTTTAGTGAAATAAGTCAGAGAAAGATAAATACTGTACAGTGTCACTTGTATGTGGAATCTGAACAGTAAAACTAGTGACTATAACAAAAAAGAATCAGACTCACAAACATGGAGAACAAATTAGTAGTTACCAGTGGGAAGGGACAAGATAGGAGAAGGGGATTAAGAGATACAAACTACTATGTATAAAGTAAATAAGCTATAAGGATATATTATATAGCAGAGGGAATATAGCATTTCAAATAACTGTAAATGGAACATAATCTTTAAAATTGTAAAATCATGTTATATATCTAAAACTTATAGAATTTTTTATAAATCAACTATATTTCTCTAAAAAGGAAAAAAAAAAAAAAAAAAGAATTGTAACTATATATACTTGTGCTAAGGCTTCTGTGGTAGTTCAGTTGGAAAAGAATCTGCTTACAATGCAGGAGACCTCGGTTCGCTTCCTGGGTTGGGAAGATCTGCTAGAGAAGTTATAGGCTACCTACTCTAGTATTCTTGGGCTCCCCTGGTGGCTTAGCTGGTTTAGAATTTGCATGCAATGTGGGAGACCTGGGTTTGATCCCTGTGTTGGGAATATCCCCTGGAGAGGGAATGGCTATCCACTCCTGTATTCTGGCCTGGAGAATTCCATGGACTGCATAGTGCATTGGGTTACAAAGAGTCGGACATGACTAAGTGACTGGCACTTCCATTACAAAAACTAGATCACTGAGGGTACATTTTATTAGGAAAATATTTTGAGTAAAATTTAACAGATCTTTGAGAGTTTATCAATTCTCTTCCATTGGGAATGCATCTGTGTTTAACTTATTACTTTAATGATTTATGATATGTAAAATCATTTATCAAACTAATTATCAAAATATGAACCTGGGTCTCCTGGCTCAGGCAGCTTCTTTACCATCTGAGCCACCAGAGAAGCTCTCAAAATATGATGGTTTTGGTTAACTAAGTTCCTACTGTATTATGTGTTTTTATTTAAAGATTAAGTATATATTTGTCCTGTAGATTACTAAATTCACTCAAATGCCAACTTTTCAATTATTAAATAACTTTTGTGAAAGGACTTGTTATTGCTGTCATTTATGTTGTTTATTCAGAGAAGGAAATGGCAACCCACACCAGTACTCTTGCCTGGAAAATCCCATGAATGGAGGAGCCTGGTAGGCTACAGCCCATGGAGTCGCGAAGAGTTGGACACGACTGAGCGACTTCACTTTCACTTTTCACTTTCATGCATTGGAGAAGGAAGTGGCAACGCGCTCTAGTATTCTTGCCTGGAGAATCCCAGGGACGGAGGAGCCTGGTGGGCTGCTGTCTGTGGGGTCGCGCAGAGTCGGACACGACTGAAGTGACTTAGCAGCAGCAGCAGCAGCATATTCCTGTTAAGTTTAGCTCACATTAACGGACAAATTCTTCTAAACCTTACATCATTTGGCCTAGTACCTCACCTTTCAAAGTCTAAATAATCTCAAGGATAGATGAGGATGCTTAATTTATGTTAACTCTCCTTTCAAAGGATAGGCCTGTAGATATTTCAGTGTCTTAGGGTTCATACAATTGAATTTATCAGTGTCAATCTCATTCATAAACATTTACTATAATTTAGTTTGGGAGATAGTATGAGTACATAGATAATTAGCAGCTCTAGGTAATATGTGCCAAATGAATAATGTAGGCAATACAGAAACTTGGAAATAGCAGAAATTACTGTGATAGTTAGAAAGGCTTAATGGAGGAGGTGAAAATTGAACCTTGAAAGAGGCTGAGACTTAGATGAGAATAGAAAAATAGGTTATGAACTATTGTGCATTTATTTTTATGCTGTTTGATTGATGTCAAACACATTTTGATATGCCCTAATAATTAAAATAGGCAATAAAAATTAAAACTATGTTGAGGTGCCATTTATTCTTAATTTGTAAAACATTACCAAGCCTGAGTGTCTTAACGGCACACATGTGGAGTTATGAGAACTCTTGAAGTTCAGTTGGCCTATGGATGAGTAATGTCACCTCTAAGTATAAATCAAGAAAAACGTTTCATTAATATGATCCCTACACTGAGAAAACTACATTTTACTGCATAACCCAGAAACAGTTCAGTTCATTTCAGTTGCTCAGTTGTGTCCAACTCTTTGCGACCCCATGAATCGCAGCATGCCAGGCCTCCCTGTCTATCACCAACTCCCGGAGTTCACACAAACCCATGTCCATCGAGTCGGTGATGCCATCCAGCCATCTCATCCTCTGTTGTCCCCTTCTCCTCCTGCCCCTAATCTCTCCCAGCATCAGAGTCTTTTCCAATGAGTCAACTCTTTGCATGAGGTGGCCAAAGTACTGGACTTTCAGCTTTAGCGTCATTCCTTCCAAAGAACACCCAGGACTGATCTCCTTTAGAATGGACTGGTTGGAACTCCTTGCAGTCCAAGGGACTCTCCAACACCACAGTTCAAAAGCATCAATTCTTCAGCGGTCAGCTTTCTTCGCAGTCTAACTCTCACATCCATATACCACTACACACAGATAAAATAGAAGTGTCATACACACTACTATATATATAATTAACTACCTAATGAGGACTTATAGTAGAGCACAGGGAACTCAATATTCTGTAATGACCTATATTGGAAAAGAATCTAAAACCAGTATACACACACACACACATATATATATAACTAATTCACTTTCAGTTCAGTTCAGTTACTCAGGCGTGTCCGACTCTTTGCAACCCCATGAATCGCAGCATGCCAGGCCTCCCTGTCCATCACCAACTCCCGGAGTTCACCCAAACCCACGTCCATTGAGTCTGTGATCCCACCCAGCCATCTCATCCTCTGTCATCCCCTTCTCTTCCTGCCCCCAATCCCTCTCAGCATCAGAGTCTTTTCCAATGAGTCAGCTCTTCTCATGAGGTGGCTGAAGTATTGGCGTTTCAGCTTTAGCATCAGTCCTTCCAATGAACACCCAAGACTGATCTCCTTCACAATGGACTGTTTGGATCTCCTTGGAGTCCAAGAGACTCTCAAGAGTCTTCTCCAACACCACAGTTCAAAAGCATCAACCAACTCTCACATCCATACATGACCGCTGGAAAAACCATAGCCTTGACTAGACGGACCTTTGTTGGCAAAGTAATGTCTCTGCTTTTCAATATGCTATCTAGGTTGGTCATAACTTTCTTGCTAAGGAGTAAGCATCTTTTAATTTCATGGCTGCAGTCACCATCTGCAGTGATTTGGGAGCCCCCCAAAATAAAGTCAGTCACTGTTTCCCCATCTTTTTGCCATGAAGTGATGGGACCAGATGCCATGATCTTCGTTTTCTGAATGTTGAGCTTTAAGCCAACATTTTTCCCTCTCCTCTTTCACTTTCATCAAGAGGCTTCTTAGTTCCTCTTCACTTTCTGCCATAAGGGTGGTGTCATTTGCATATCTGAGGTTACTGATATTTCTCCCGGCAATCTTGATTCCAGCCTGTGCTTCTTCCAGCCCAGCGTTTCTCATGATGTACTCTGCATATAAGTTCAATAAGGGTGACAATATACAGCCTTGACATACTCCTTTCCCAATTTGGAACCAGTCTGTTGTTCCATGTCCAGTTCTAACTCTTGCTTCCTGACCTGCATATAGGTTTCTCAAGTGGCAGGTCAGGTGGTCTGGTATTCCCATCTCTTAAAGAATTTTCCACAGTTTATTGTAATCCACACAGTCAAAGGCTTTGGCATAGTCAATAAAGCAGAAATAGGTGTTTTTCTGGAACTCTCTTGCTTTTTTTGATGATCCAGCAAATGTTGGCAATTTGATCTCTGGTTCCTCTGCCTTTTTTAAAACCAGCTTGAACATCTGGAAGTTCACGGTTCACATACTGCTGAAGCCTGGCTTGGAGAATTTTGAGCATTACTTTACTAGCGTGTGAGATGAGTGCAATTGTGCGGTAGTTTAAGCATTCTTTGGCATTGCCTTTCTTTGGGATTGGAGTGAAAACTGACCTTTTCCAGTCCTGCGGCCACTGTTGAGTTTTCCAAATTTGCTGGCATATTGAGTGCAACACTTTCACAGCATCATCTTTCAGGATTTGAAATAGCTCAACTATCTCTGGTTCCTCTGCCTTTTTTAAAACCAGCTTGAACATCTGGAAGTTCACGGTTCACATACTGCTGAAGCCTGGCTTGGAGAATTTTGAGCATTACTTTACTAGCATGTGAGATGAGTGCAATTGTGCGGTAGTTGGAGCATTCTTTGGCATTGCCTTTCTTTGGGATTGGAATGAAAACTGACCTTCTCCAGTCCTGTGGCCACTGCTGGGTTTTCGAAATTTGCTGGCGTGTTGAGTCCAGCACTTTCAGGGACCCATCTTTCAGGATTTGAAATAGCTCAACTGGAATTCCATCACCTCCACTAGCTTTGTTCGTAGTGATGCTTTCTAAGGCCCACTTGACTTCACATTCCAGGATGTCTCACTCTTGGTGAGTGATCACACCATTGTGATTATCTTTGTCGTGAAGTTTTTTTTGTACAGTTCTTCTGTGTCTTCTTGCCACCTCTTCTTAATATCTTCTGCTTCTGTTAGGTCCATACCATTTCTGTCCTTTATTGAGCCCATCTTTGCATGAAATATTCCCTTGGTATCTCTAATTTTCACTTTACTGTACTGGAGAAGCTAAGAATACATTGTAAATCAACTATACTCTAATAAAAATTATCAAAATATTATAGTTGTTCTTTCTATATAAAATAAAGATATAACAAACTACATATCAAATGTGAATTTGATAATATTTAAATAAAATGGAAATCCTAAATTAAACAGTGCAAGGAAACTTACGAAGAATATATTCAAATATTAGTTGAAAAAATAAGTGGGTTGACAAAAGTTGAGTAAGTTTGGCAAGGAGTCAGTATTAGGGCATGGATATCAGTTTTAGCATGTTGGTTTGAGATGGCAGTAGATAATTAAAATGGAGGTATTTTTATAGAAAACTGAAAATGTGGGATTGGTAGTTGAAAGAGAGTTAGGGCCAGGTTATGGATTGGGTAGTCTTTTAGACAGATAGGAGACCGGTAGCCAGGAGAGTGGGTGAGATTTCTGAGGGAAAAGCTGTAAAGATTAGAAAGGAGGGAAACTAAGAAATGAGTCATGGATACATCCTTCAATTAGATTTATATATTTCTGGTAGGTGTGAAGAATATTTGGTTAAAAATTATGACAGTTTTAATATTTTGAATATCTTTCTACACAGCAAGATACTTTGGGTATCAAAACAGACTTGCCGTTTTTCATTCTTTAAAATTGTTCATGCTTTCACAACTGTTTTTCTAAAAAAATGTTTTAGACAGAAGGTAATTCTTATTTTAGCTACGTATTCCTTTTCTTTAATTAGAATATTTTGTAAAATTTTTTTTTTTTTTTCCTGTTGCACAACTAAACCCAAAAAGTTGCTTTCTGTATAAGGCTGAATATTTGGTGTCCAGTTTGTATGTGTACTTCATTTTAAACTAGTAACTAGGCACATGTTTTCACATTTTACTTGACAGTTTCTGGGCATGTCACAGGAAATGAGAAATTATGATGATGGATGTTATTATGAAAGCTAGTTAATTCTAATATTACCAATCAAAGTCTCAGACTTTTCATATGAAATTATCTTTTCTTAGAAATAACCAATTCATCAGTAATTTTGCTTTTTTTCCAGAGAGAATCAGGACTAACACAGGAAATAAATGACCTTGTAAAACGGAAGATTGCAGTAGATGAAGAAAATGCTTTCTTAAGGAAAGAATTCGGTGACTTGCAGAAGAAATTTAAAGATAAAAGTCAAGAAGTTAAGGTGTGTTGACTTGTACATAGTTTTAAACTACTATTTCTTTGAAGTCCTACTTTAAGCTTTGTCAGCCTTTGTGGCACAGAAAGTGACAAGCTTGGAGGAAAAATTGCCTTAGGCCCTTGCTGTACCATACAGTTTTCTCACATGAAAAAACTCTGAGAAAGATACTTTAAAGCTCAGACTCTAAGCTTTATAACTTTCCGATAAATAGTTAATGATGGAAATGGAGCTAAGAAAGTAGGAGTGTGAATATGTGGCTTCTTGTAATTAGATTCTGATGGGACTGGCATTATTAATTGATAAAACCCAGGTCTGGGAGGCTATGTCTGTGTGGGTCTCAAAAATAGCTGGGGACAGCATCAAAGGCAGCTTGATCAATTAATGGGCTCTTTGCAAATGTGTACTCATCAAAGCTGTCATCCAGTGAAAAAATATGACCCATCCACCTGCATGAAAAGAGGCCAGTGAAAGTATACAGGTGACCTTGGCCATCAAATATAGAAGAAGCTTCTGGGAGGGTAAAATTGCACAGTTTGTATTTGGGGATTAGTTCTCAGCTTTTTTTGTTGTTGTTTTGTGTATCGGCCCTTGTGGTACTATTCTACGGGACACTAAGGCGTGTGTGCACAATAAGGAAGAGCAAAACAGACTGGTTATAAAAAATCTGAAGGAGGAAAATGAGAAATTAAGTACCCACTGCGCCGAGCTGCTAAATGAGCTGGAGAAACTGAGGAAGCAGGAAGCACATTGGAGAAAAGAAAAATTTAGCACTGATGCAAAACTAAAGGTATGGAGTGAGAATGGAATCTATGCTGTTATTTTGAATCTAACTTCTTAGGAAGTTTATTACATGTTATTTTCTTTAAATAGCAAGTTATATATTCAAATCCACCAGTGGGGACTAGCATTAATTTATATTCCTTTGCATAAGACCCATAGCTTTTTAAAAATTGATGTTGCAAAGCAGGAAACTGACTTCAAATACTTATCTAAAATGTAATCATTAAAAAATAAATGCTATTGCATTTTGAAATAAAACATGTTTTGAAAAAACACATTTAAAATTACGAATTTTGGCTTTTTTAAATTAGGGCTTAAATTTATAGATATAACTAGAAGTCATTGCAGATGAAT
>SJYT01019357.1:1581380-1599944 GCA_006410635.1 Cephalophus harveyi | reverse complement strand
AGCAGTTAAAAAATACATGTGTTTTATATGTATTTCTTTGGCTTGAGGGGACCTTATTTGTAGCAAAATATAGAAGATAAAAGGTGCAGTCAGTCTTCATAACCTTCTTATATCTTTTCTGATGAATATTTTTCAAAATAATTTTTTGTGGCTTTCTCTTGGTCTTGAGAATGTTTTTGTTCATTTTTTCCCATTGAATTTCAGTTTTCTTCTTAACCATAGATTTTATTGAAAAGGCTAACCCCTAAAATTTTGGTTCTAGTAAATATGATAGCCCCTTTATGTGTATGCATGCTTAAGAAGAATTTATAACACACGTGTAAATATATATATATATATAGCTATTTAAATATAATACATATCGATATGTTTGTCCAAAGGTTTGTGTGAGTGCATGCTGAGGTGCCTGATTATTTAAGTTAGAGAAGGAAAGATAAGTCTTTCTGAGTGTGTGAAACTATTCATTGCAGATTATTTTAAGGAAATACATACATTAAATCTATTAGTGTATAGATTGTATCCCCTCATCAGGGAATGATTGAGTTTTTGAGAGAATTGAATTCTGGCAATTAAATTAGCAATGTTAGCAATGTTACTGAATTTTCTTGAACTAATTTTGTATCAGTTTCTTCTTAACTGCAACTTTTAAGTGGTTTGTTTGTGTGATAAGGTTTCATGGCACTTCCTTGTGTTAATTCATAGCTACATGAGTTTTTTTTTTTTTAATTCTCCAAACCAATTGATTTATTATTTATTTACTTATTTTTAATATAAATTTATTTTAATTAGAGGCTAATTACTTTACAATATTGTATTGGTTTTGCCACATATCAACATGAATCCACCATAGGTGTATCCATCCCTATCCATCCAATCCACCAATACGTGTTCCCCATCCTGAACCCCCCTCCCACCTCCCTCCCCATACCATCCCTCTGGGTCATCCCAGTGCGCCAGCCCCGAGCATCCTGTAGCATACATCGAACCATATGATATTATACATGTTTCAGTGTCATTCTCCCAAATCATCCCACCCTCACCCTCTCCCACAGAGTCCAAAAGCCTGTTCTATACATCCGTGTCTCTTTTGCTGTCTCGCATACATGGTTATTGTTACCATCTTTCTAAATTCCATGTATATGCGTTAGTATACTGTATTGGTGTTTTTCTTTCTGGCTTACTTCACTCTGTATAATAGGCTCCAGTTCATTAGAACTAATCATTAGTTCTAATCTACCTCATTAGAACTGATTCAAATGTATTCTTTTTAATGGCTGAGTAACACTCCATTGTGTATATGTACCACAGCTTTCTATTCCATTTGTCTGCTGATGGACATCTAGGTTGCTTCCAAGTCCTGGCTATTATAAACAGTGCTGCGATGAACATTGGGGTACACGTGTCTCTTTCAATTCTGGTTTCCTCGGTGTGTATGCCCAGCAGTGGGATTGCTGAGTCGTATGGCAGTACTATTTCCAGTTTTTTAAGGAATCTCCACACTGTTCTCCACAGTGGCTGTACTAGTTTCCATTCCCACCAACAGTGTAAGAGGGTTCCCTTTTCTCCACACCCTCTCCAGCATTTATTGCTTGTAGACTTTTGGATAGCTGCCATTCTGACTGGTGTGAAATGGTACCTCATTGTGGTTTTGATTTGCATTTCTCTGATAATGAGTGATGTTCAACATCTTTTCATGTGTTTGTTAGCCATCTGTATGTGTTCTTTGGAGAAATGTCTATTTAGTTCTTTGGCTCATTTTTTGATTGGGTCACTTATTTTTCTGGAATTGAGCTGCAGGAGTTGCTTGTATATTTTTGAGATGAGTTGTTTGTCACTTGCTTCATTTGCTAATATTTTCTCCCATTCCAACGGCTGTCTTTTCACTTGCTTATAGTTTCCTTTGTTGTCCAGAAGCTTTTAATTTTAATTAGGTCCCATTTGTTTAGTTTTGCTTTTATTTCCATTACTCTGGGAGGTGGGTCATAGAGGATCCTGCTGTGATTTATGTCGGAGAATGTTTTGCCTATGTTCTCCTCTAGGAGTTTTATAGTTTCTGGGCTTATGTTTAGATCTTTAATCCATTTTGAGTTTATTTTTGTGTATGGTGTTAGAAAGTGTTCTAGTTTCATTCTTTTACAAGTGGCTGACCAGTTTTCCCAGCACCACTTGTTAAAGAGATTGTCTTTACTCCATTGTATATTCTTGCCTCCTTTGTCGAAGATAAGGTGTCCATAGGTGTGTGGATTTATCTCTGGGCTTTCTATTTTGTTCCATTGATCTATATTTCTGTCTTTGTGCCAGTACCATACTGTCTTGATGACTGTGGCTTTGTAGTAGAGCTTGAAGCCAGGCAGGTTGATTCCTCCAGTTCCATTCTTCTTTCTCAAGATTGCTTTGGCTATTTGAGGTTTTTTTGTATTTCCATACAAATTGTGAAATTATTCGTTCTAGCTCTGTGAAAAATACCGTTGGTAGCTTGATAGGGATTGCATTGAATCTATAGATTGCTTTGGGTAGTATACTCATTTTCACTATATTGATTCTTCCGATCCATGAACACGGTATATTTCTCCATCTATTAGTGTCCTCTTTGATTTCTTTCATCAGTGTTTTATAGTTTTCCATATATAGGTCTTTAGTTTCTTTAGGTAGATATATTCCTAAGTATTTTATTCTTTTCGTTGCAATGGTGAATGGAATTGTTTCCTTAATTTCTTTTTCTACTTTCTCATTATTAGTGTATAGGAATGCAAGGGATTTCTGTGTGTTGATTTTATATCCTGCAACTTTACTATATTCATTGATTAGCTCTAGTAATTTTCTGGTGGAGTCTTTAGGATCGTTTTCTATATAGAGAATCATGTCATCTGCAAACAGTGAGGATTTTACTTCTTTTCCAATATGGATTCCTTTTCTTTCTTTTTCTGCTCTGATTGCTGTGGCCAAAACTTCCAAAACTATGTTGAATAGTAGTGGTGAAAGTGGGCACCCTTGTCTTGTTCCTGACTTTAGGGGAAATGCTTTCAATTTTTCACCATTGAGGATAATGTTTGCTGTGGGTTTGTCATATATAGCTTTTATTATGTTGAGGTATGTTCCTTCTATTCCTACTTTCTGGAGAGTTTTTATCATAAATGGATGTTGAATTTTGTCAAAGGCCTTCTCTGCATCTATTGAGATAATCATATGGCTTTTATTTTTCAGTTTGTTAATGTGGTGTATTACATTGATTGATTTGTGGATATTGAAGAATCCTTGCATCCCTGGGATAAAGCCCACTTGGTCATGGTGTATGATCTTTTTAATGTTGTTGGATTCTGATTGCTAGAATTTTGTTAAGGATTTTTGCATCTGTGTTTATCAGTGATATTGGCCTGTAGTTTTCTTTTTTGGTGACATCTTTGTCAGGTTTTGGTATTAGGGTGATGGTGGCCTCATAGAATGAGTTTGGATGTTTAACTACAATTTTCTGAAAGAATTTGAGTAGGATAGGTGTTAGCTCTTCTCGAAATTTTTGGTAGAATTCAGCTGTGAAGCCGTCTGGACCTGGGCTTTTGTTTGCTGGAAGATTTCTGATTACAGTTTCAATTTCCGTGCTTGTGATGGGTCTGTTAAGTTGGAAGTTTCCCTTCCTCTGCAATTTTCTGAAAGAATTTGAGTAGGATAGGTGTTAGCTCTTCTCGAAATTTTTGGTAGAATTCAGCTGTGAAGCCGTCTGGACCTGGGCTTTTGTTTGCTGGAAGATTTCTGATTACAGTTTCAATTTTGTGCTTGTGATGGGTCTATTAAGATTTTCTATTTCTTCCTGGTTCAGTTTTGAAAAGTTGTACTTTTCTAAGAATTTGTCCATTTCTTCCACGTTGTCCATTTTATTGGCATATAATTGCTGATAGTAGTCTCTTATGATCCTTTGTATTTCTGTGTTGTCTGTTGTGATCTCACCATTTTCATTTCTAATTTTATTGATTTGATTTTTCTCCCATTGTTTCTTAATGAGTCTGGCTAATGGTTTGTCAGTTTTATTTATCCTTTTAAAGAACCAGCTTTTGGCTTTGTTAATTTTTGCTATGGTGTCTTTTGTTCCTTTTGCATTTATTTCTGCCCTAATTTTTAGGATTTCTTTCCTTCTGCTAACCCTGGGGTTCTCCATTTCTTCCTTTTCTAGTTGCTTTAGGTGTAGAGTTAGGTTATTTATTTGACTTTTTCTTGTTTCTTGAGGTATGCCTGTATTGCTATAAACTTTCCTCTTAGCACTGCTTTTATAGTGTCCCACAGGTTTTGGGTTGTGGTGTTTTCATTTTCATTTGTTTCTATGCATATTTTGATTTCTTCTGTGACTTGTTGGTTATTCAGCAGCGTGTTGTTCAGCCTCCATATGTTGAATTTTTTAATAGTTTTTCTCCTGTAATCAAGATCTAATCTTACTGCATTATGATCAGAAAAGATGCTTGGAACGATTTCAGTTTTTTTGAATTTACCACGGCTAGAATTTATCCATGGCCCAGGATGTGATCTTTCCTGGAGAAGGTTCCGTGTGCACTTGAGAAAAAGGTGAAATTCATTGTTTGGGGGTGAAATGTCCTATAGATATCAATTAGGTCTAATTGTTCTATGGTATCATTTAAAGTTTGTGTTTCCTTATTAATTTTCTGTTTAGTTGATCTGTCCATAGGTGTGAGTGGGGTATTAAAGTCTCCCACTATTATTGTGTTATTGTTAATTTGCCCTTTCATACTTGTTAGCATTTATCTTACATATTGTGGTGCTCCTATGTTGGGTGCATATATATTTAAAATTGTTATATCTTCTTCTTGGACTGATCCTTTGATCATTATGTACTGTGCTTCTTTGTCTCTTTTCACAGCCTTTGTTTTAAAGTCTATTTTATCTGACATGAGTATTGGTACTCTTGCTTTCCTTTGGTCTCTATTTGTGTGGAATATTTTTTCCAGCCCTTCACTTTCAGTCTGTATGTGTCCCTTGTTTCGAGGTGGGTCTCTTGTAGACAACATATATAGGGGTCTTGTTTTTGTACCTGTGCAGCCAGTCTTTGTCTTTTGGTTGGGACATTCAATCCATTTACATTTAAGGTAATTATTGATAAGTATGAGCCCATTGCCATTTACTTTATTGTTTGGGTTTGAGTTTATATACTCTTTTTGTGTTTCCTATCTAGAGAAGATCCTTTAGCATTTGTTTGAGAGCTGGTTTGGTGGTGCTGAGTTCTCTCAGCTTTTGCTTGTCTGTGAAGCTTTTGATTTCTCCTTCATATTTGAATGAGATCCTTGCTGGGTACAGTAATCTGGGCTGTAGGTTATTTTCTTTCATCACTTTAAGTATGTCCTTCCTGGCCTGAAGAGTTTCTATTGAAAGATCAGCTGGTATCCTTATGGGAATCCCCTTGTGCGTTATTTGTTGTTTTCCCCTTGCTGCTTTTAATATTTGTTCTTAGTGTTTGATCTTTGTTAATTTGATTAATATGTGTCTTGGGGTGTTTCGCCTTGGGTTTATTCTGTTTGGGACTCTCTGGGTTTCATGGACTTGGGTGATTATTTCCTTCCCCATTTTAGGGAAGTTTTCAACTATTATCTCCTCAAGTATTTTCTCATGGTCTTTCTTTTGTCTTCTTCTTCTGGTACTGCTATGATTCGAATGTTGGGGCGTTTAACATTGTCCCAGAGGTCTCTGAGATTGTCCTCATTTCTTTTAATTCACTTTTCTTTTTTCCTCTCTGTTTCATTTATTTCTACCATTCTATCTTCTACCTCACTAATCCTATCTTCTGCCTCCATTATTCTACTATTTCTTCCCTCCAGAGTGCTTTTGATATCATTTATTGCATTATTCATTATATATTGACTCTTAAAATTTCTTCTAGGTCCTTGTTAAACCTTTCTTGCATCTTCTCAATCCTTGTCTCCAGGCTATTTATCTGTAATCCCATTTTGTTTTCAAGATTTTGGATCATTTTCAGTTTCATATTTCATTATTCATTTATCAGGTAGATTCCCTATCTCTTCCTCTTTTGTTTGGTTTGGTGGGCATTTATCCTGTTCCTTTACCTGCTGGGTATTCCTCTGTCTTTTCATGTTGTTTATATTGCTGTGTTTGGGTGGCCTTTCTGTATTCTGGCAGTTTGTAGAGTTCTCTTTATTGTGAAGTTTCTTCACTGTGGGTGGGATTCTACAGGTGGCTTGTCAAGGTTTCCTGGTTAGGGAAGCTTCTGTTGGTGTTTTGGTGGTTGGAGCTGGATTTCTTCTCTCTGGAGTGCAATGAAGTGTCCAGTAATGAGTTACAAGATGTCATTGGGTTTGGAGTCACTTTGGGCAGCCTGTATATTGAAGCTCAGGGCTATGTTCCTGTGTTGCTGGAGAATTTGCGTGGTATGTCTTGCTCTGGAACTTGTTGGCCCTTGGGTGGTGCTTGGTTTCAGTGTAGGTATGGAGGCGTTTGATGAGCTCCTGTCGATTAATGTTACCTGGAGTCAGGAATTCTCTGGTGTTCTCAGGATTTGGACTTAAGCCTCCTGCTTCTGGTTTTCAGTCTTATTTTTACAGTAGCGTCAAGACTTCTCCATCTATACAGCACCATTGATAAAATGTCTATGTTAAAGATGAAAAGTTTCTCCAAAGTGAGGGACACCCAGAGAGGTTCACAGAGTTACATGGAGAAGAGAAGAGGGAGGAGGGAGATAGAGGAGACCAGCATGAGATGAGGTGGTATCAAAAGAAGAGAGAGCAAGCTAGCCAGTTTTCACTTCCTTACGTGTGCTCCACAGTCTGGACTACTCAGAGATGTTCACGGAGTTATACAGAGAAGAGAAGAGGAAGGAAGCAGACAGAGGTGACCAGAAGGATAAAGGGGGGAATCAAAAGGAGAGAAACAGATCCAGCCAGTAATCAGTTCCCTAAGTGTTCTCCACCATCCGGAACACACAAAGAGATTCACAAAGTTGGGTAGAGAAGAGAAGGGGCAGGGAGGAGATAGAGGTGACCTGGTCGAGAAAAAGGAGAGTCCAAAGGAGGAGAGAGCAGTAAAGCCAGTAATCTTGGTCCCAAGTAAAAATGGGTACTGAAGATTGGGTTCTTAAAGGTACAAAATTGATAACAAATACAAAAAAGCAAAGAATAAAAATCTGGAGTAGAGGTTGGATTTTCAAAAATACAATATTAAAGAAAAAAAAGCAAAGTCACAAAATTTGTAATATATATATATAAAGTTTGCTTTAAAAAGGGTCTCTCTCTTTTTTTTGGAAAGTAATAGAAGGTTATAAAAATGAAAATTAAAGGAGTAATAGAGGACTTAAAAATAGAAAAAAATTAAAAAAAATTAAAGAATGGTAGAAAAAATAGCAAAAATATATCTAGGACTTTCTCTGGTGTTATGGTGGGCAGTTCATTTTTGGATAGTTACTTGATGCAGCTTATATTCTCAAGATCCATAGGCCCTTTCCTATGTAGTCAGTACTAACTACAGGGTTTTAATCTATTGCACCTGTCACTTCCAAGGAAGTTCCCTCTGTTTTAGCTTCTTCTGTTTGCTGGTCCCTTCAGTGTCTTAATTTCCATCCTGACACAAGGGGGCGGTGGTGGAACTTTTTTAGGCTCACTTGTTCAGTCGTGCTGTGGGGAGGGAGGGACGCTGCAAACAAATAACACTTGCATGTGCTTGCAGTGTCTTGGCCACACTGGGTTTGACCCCGCTCACGACGTGTGTGCTTTCCCTGTCTACACTGCTTAGGCTCTAGGTTGCTTTGCTGGGAACAGTCTGAGGCCGGCCCTGGGTTGTATGCACCTTCCAGGTCTAAGCCACCCAGGTTCAGGTACTCGGGTACTCCTCAAAGGCACAGACTCGGTTGGGCCTGTGTTTTGTGCCCTTCCTAGGTATGAGCAGCTCAGATGACCAGGTGTTTGGCAAGCGCGGTGGCTGTGACTTACCACCTCCCCCATCCCTGCTGCTTAGTTTTCTGGGTGTACAACTGGCGCACCTTCTCAGGCAGATGTTGACTGTCCAGAATCCAAAGAAGTCTTGGTTAGCAATGAAGTCTGCTTGCAATTTGGTAGATAATGCCTCTCAGAGGCCGCGATTGTCCCCTTCCGGCTCTGGTTGCCCTTGCCTGCCTGTCACCAGAGGGGGATGGGCCAGTCTGCAGCCGGCTAGCTCTGCTTGGTCCTTTGTTCTCTGAGCGGGCCTGGCGGTGTCTTAGGTTAGGGCTTTTTGTGTGGTAGCTATCCCACAGTCTGGTTTGCTATCCCAAGTTAGTTCCCTCAGCTTGCCCTCAGGGCATTCAGGCCTGGTCCTTATTCTAAGCAATGCACTCCGCACTTCTCTGCTCAGACCCCGCTTGCTAGTGGTGGATGCAGGCAACGCTGCTTCTCTGCTGGGGGAATTACTGTTGGGTGCGGAACCTGTGGGGTTTAATTATTTTATTTATTTTTCCTGCCGGTTATGTTGCCCTCATAAGGAAAGTTATGACCAGCCTAGATAGCATATTGAAAAGCAGAGACATTACTTTGCCATTACTTTGTGGTTCCAAGGCTCGCCACAGACTCACCAGTGAGAGTGTTTCCTGGTGCTTGGAAACTTCTCTCTTTTCTAAGACTTCCTTCCCGGGATGGAAGGGACAGTTGCACTCATCTCACACGCTAGTAAAATAATGCTCAAAATTCTCCAAGCCAGCCTTCAGCAATACGTGAACCATGAATTTCCAAATGTTCAAGCTGGTTTTAGAAAAGGCAGAGGAACCAGAGATCAAATTGCCAACATCTGTTGGATCATGGAAAAAGTAAGAGTTCCAGAAAAGCATCTATTTCTGCTTTATTGACTTTGCTAAAGCCTTTGACTGTGTGGATCACAATAAACTGTGTAAAATTCTGAGAGAGATGGGAATACCTGACCACCTGACCTGCCTCTTGAGAAACCTATATGCAGGCCAGGAAGCAACAGTTAGAACTGGACATGGAACAACAGACTAGTTCCAAATAGAAAAAGGAGTACGTCAAGGCTGTGTATTGTCACCCTGCTTATTTAACTTCTATGCAGAGTACATCATGAGAAACGCTGGGCTGGAAGAAGCACAAACTGGAATCAAGATTGCTGAGAGAAATATCCATAACCTCAGATATGCAGATGACACCACCCTTATGGCAGAAGGTGAAGAGGAACTAAAAAGCCTCTTGATGAAAGTGAAAGAGGAGAGGGAAAAAGTTGGCTTAAAGCTGAACATTCAGAAAACGAAGATCATGGCATCTGGTCCCATCCCTCCATGGAAAGTAGATGGGCAAACAGTGGAAACAATGTCAGACTTTAATTTTCTGGGCTCCAAAATCACTGCAGATGGTGATTGCAGCCATGAAATTAAGACGCTTACTCCTTGGAAGGAAAGTTATGACCAACCTAGAGAGCATATAGAAAAGCAGAGACAGTACTTTGCCAACTAAGGTCTGTCTAGTCAAGGCTATGGTTTTTCCTGTGATCATGTATGGATGTGAGAGTTGGACTGTGAGGAAAGCTGAGCACTGAAGAATTGATGCTTTTGAACTGTGGTGTTGGAGAAGACTCTTGAGAGTCCCTTGGACTGCAAGGAGATCCAACCAGTCCATTCTGAAGGAGATCAGTCCTGGGTTTTCATTGGAAGGACTGATGGTAAAGCTGAAACTCCAGTACTTTGCCCACCTCCTGCGAAGAGCTGACTCATTGGAAAAGACTCTGATGTTGGGAGGGATTGGGGGCAGGAGGAGAAGGGGATGGCAGAGGATGAGATGGCTGGATGGAATCACTGAGTCGATGGACGTTGAGTTTGAGTGAACTCCTGTATTTGGTGATGGATAGGGAGGCCTGGGGTGCTACAATTCATGGTGTTGCAAAGAGTCGGATACGACTGAGCTACTGAACTGAAATGAACTGAACTCCCGGGACTGAGCTCCGTCCCTACCTCTTTTGCCTCTCTTTTTATCTTTTATATTTTTTCTACCTCCTTTCGAAGACAATGGGCTGCTTTTCTGGGTGCCTGATGTCCTCTGCTAGCATTCAGAAATTGTTTTGTGGAATTTACTCAGTGTTCAAATGTTCTTTTGATGAATTTATGGGGAATAAATTGGTCTCCCCATCCTATTCCTCCGCCGTCTTAGGACTGCCCCGTAAATGAATTTTTGATGATGATTTCCATTTCCTTTTTTTGCCTTTCAGATAGTCCATTTTGTTATCTACTGTGATTTTTAGTCTTTTTTTCTATTAGAGTGTTTGCATTTTCTTATTAATTTGTAAGCATTCTTTATTCTAGATAGCAGTGCTTTGTTTTACATATGTATTGCAAATACTTTCTGTCCCATGAATCCTGAATAATGTAAATTAGACATTCAAAATATGTAGATTTCTATAGTCATTTTTATTAATATTTTCTTTTCTAATGTTTTTGTTCTAGTAGTCTTATAGTCTTAAGTTTCCCATACCCTGAAGTCTTTATTTAGAATTCATATTGGAATATGGTTTTCCACACCATATATTCAGTAGTGTATTGATTTGTGATGCAGTTTCTCTCACATCTTTAAGTTGCCATGTGTATGGATTTATTTCTGGACTTCCTATTATTTTCATGTGTTCAGGTATTGTAGTTTCATAATTTTACTCATTACTTGCTAGTGTAACCTACTTATTTATTCTTTTTGTAAATCAGGAACCTAATGTACCTCTTCTCTAGTAATATTTAAGGATCATTTTATTAGTTTTACTGAAAAATTCTATTAGAAGGCATATTGGAACGTTATCTACTTTATGAATTGATTTGGGAAGAATTGTGATCTACTGTTTAAGAATTTGGAATAAGGTTTTATAATTTTCTTGAAATGGTGGCTCAGACAGTAAAGCGTCTGCCTGCCATGTGGGAGACCCAGGTTTGATTCCTGGGTTAGGAAGATCCCCTGGAGAAGGAAATGGCCACCCACTCCAGTACTCTTGCCTGGAAAATTCCATGGACTGAGGAGCCTGGTAGGCTACAGTCCATGGGGTTGCAAAGAGTCGGACACGACTTCACTTTCACTTTACTTTTATTATGTTCATTACTAGCTATTCATATTATTGTAAAAATATTGTTTTATACAAAAAAACATTTCAATTATATTTTAATTAATAATTTACAGACATTAGCAGTGTTACTGAATTATCTTGAACTTCTTTTCAACAATTTTTCCCCAATGTCTTATTAGTTCTAAAAATGTGTATATTTTCTATTTATACAATTACAGTGTCAGGAAGAAAGCTGTCTCTTCTTTTTCTTTTGATATAATTCTCATACCATACATTTAATCCATTTAAAGTGTACAGGCCAGTACTTTTTAGTTTTTGCAGGGTTTTACAACTATTACCAAAATTACTTTTAGAGCATTTTCATCAACTCCAGAAGAAGCCCTATAACTTTTAATAATCATCCCTCATTTATCTTTAGCTTTGCAGCCCAAGATCACCACCTATGGGCTTTCTCACTGTATAGATTTATCTGTTCTAAACATTTCATATTAATGAAATGAATTTTAATGAATTATAAGATCTTTTGTGACTGACTTCCTCCACTTAGAATAATGTTTTCAAAGAGATTATCCATGCTGTTGTATGTATCAGTACTTTATTATTTTTATAGTTGAATATACTCTATTATATAGATAATCTGTATTTTATTTATGTCAATTAGATGGACATTTGTACTATAAACATGTGTGTTCAAGATTTTGTATATACATATATTTTTATTTCTCATAGATGTATTCCAAGGAGTGAGGTATACATACAAGGTCATGTATGTATAATGTATAATAATTTTGCTTTTAAGCTTCTGAGGAACGGTCAGACAGTTTTCAAAAGCAGCTGTACTATTTTATATTCTGAACAGCACTGTCTGAGGGTTCTGATTTCTCTTTGTCCTTGGCAACACTTACTATTGTCTTTTTGATTTTTAGCCATCTTTGTGGATGTGAGTGGCCTCATTGTGATTTTTATTATCATTTCCCTGAAGGTGAATAATTTTGGTCATCTTTTTATGTTATTGGCCATTTGCATATCTCTGAAGAAATGAGTGATTTCTTTTGTGCATATTCTAGATACAAGTCTCTTTTTATTTATATAATTTCAAACTATTTTTTTTAGTTCTCTGAGTTGTTTCTTACATCCTTAATGGTATTATTTGAACACAAAGTGTAAAACTTTCATATTTAATTTATCTATTTCTTTTGTTGTCCATGCTTTTGGGCATTCTCAGAGGAATCTCAGATGTGCATCTGAGATACCATTGCTTAATCCAAGATCATGAAAATGATCCTTATGTTTTCTTCTAAGAGTTTTATTTCTTACATTTAATTTTTTAATCCATTTTGAGTTAATTTTTAAATATTATGTTTGATAGGAATCCATTTACATTCTTTTGCATGTGTTATTCCATTGTCCCAGTTCCATTTGATAAAAAAAGACTGTTCTTCCCCCACTTCCTAGCATATTTATTGAAAATCAATTGACTGTAAATATAAAGGTTTATTTCTGGATCTCAGTGTTTCTTTGATCTATGCATTTGTCCTTATGCCTATATCACACTATATTGATTATTGTAGATTTGTAATAAATTTTGCAATTTAGCATTTGTGTGTCCTCAATATTTAGTCTTCTTTTTCAAGGTTAGCTTTTCTCTGTCATTTACGTTTCTATATGAGTTTTAGAGTCAGCTTTTCCATTTCTTCTGAAAAAAAAAAAAAAGCAAGCTGATATTGTTTTGATAGAGATTCTGCTGAATCAGATCAATGTGGTGAGTGTTACCATCTTAACAATATTGTAACTCCAATTCATAAATAGGAGATGTTTCATTTATTTAGAACCTTCTTTAATTTCTTTTTTAATGTGTTATAGTTTTCAGATTATAACTTTGCACTTCTTTGGGTACATACATTTTAAAATATTTAGTTATTTTTTCTGTTATTCTAAATAGAATTGTTTCTTAATTTCCTTTTTGTACAGTTCATTCCTAATGTTATGTATGCAATTAATTTTTGTATATTAGTCTTATATCTTGCAAACTACCTAAACAGATAGTTTCTGTAGGATTTTCTGTGTGTAAGATCATGTCATCTGTAAGTAGAATTCATATTCTTCCTTTCTAATTTGTATTTTTTTTATTTCCTTTTATTGCCTGTCACCTTAGCTAGACTCTCTAGTATGAAGTTAAATAGAAAAAAGAGAGAGTGGAAGTCTATATCTTCTTCCTGATCTCAGGAGGAAAGGATTTGCTCTTAGGTGTGGTATTAGCAATGAGCTTATTGTTGATATACCTTATCAGTTAAGAAAATTCCCTTCTTTTCCTAGTGTGTTGAATTTTTTTTTAAAAATCATAAAATGGTGTTGGGTTAGGCAAATAAATGCTTTTTATGTATCTATTGAAATGGTTAGGCGGTTTTTGTCTTTGATTTTATTGGTGTGGCATATTACCTTGTTTTTTGGATGTTAGACCAACCTTATGCTGCTGGGGTATCTTTATTTTTATCTGACGTTAGTGTAATAACTGTAATATTTTTATCTGACCTTAAGTGATAATGATAGCCTTAAAGAATGAGTTCAGAAGTGTTCCCTCCCTTACATTTTTGGAATAATTTGAACAGAATTAGTATGAAATCTTTTAAAATGTTTGGTAGAATTCACCAGTGAAACCATCTGGTCTGGGAATTTTCTGTATTGGGAGATTTTAATAGCTGATTAAGTTCACTTATCATGGGTTGAGATTTTCTATTTTTCTTGAGTCAGTTTAGGTATTTTGTATGTTTCAGAATTTGCTCTTTTCATCTTGGTTATCTAATTTGTTGGACGATTGTTTATAGTATTCTCTAGTCATCTTTTAAATTTCTGTATGGTTAGTAGTACTGTCTTTACAAGTCATTTACATTCTTTCTCTTAATTCTATTGCTGTCTTCAAAAGAGTCAGCTTTAGAGTTAGTTGAATATATTGTATGTCTTTAAAAGTATTTCAACAATAATCTTGATTATTTCATTCCTGTCTTCTCCTTTTGGATCACTGTGCTATACTTTTCTGTTTCCCTAAGCTATAAAATTGCATCATTGGTTTTAGATAGGTCACCTTTTTTAGTATAGGCATTTACAGCTTTAAGTTTCCTTCTGACCTTTGTTACATCTTGTGAGTTTTGGCATGTTATGTTTTTGTTTTCATTTGTATCTGGATATTTTTAGATTTTCTTGTGGTTTCTCCTTTGATCAATTGGCTCTTCAAGAGTGTATTGTTTAATTTCCATGTGTTTTGAATTTTTCAGTTTTCCTTCTGTTAATTGAGTTTTAGCTCCATCTAGTGTGCTCAGAGAAGATGCTTTGTATAATTTTAATGTTTTTAAATTTATTGAGAGATGTTTTATGCTTTGACATATGGTCTGATATGTTGAATGTCCCATTTGTAATTAAGAAAAATGTGTATTCTGCTGTTTGGGGGTAGAGTGAACCATATACATCTGTTAAATATACTTGGTTCATAGTGTTTTAAGGGTCTTTTTATCCTTAGTGCTCACCTATCTAGATGTTCTACCATTATTTAAAGTGGACTATTGAATTACCCAACTATTATTATAAAACTCTTTATTCTTTCAGTTCTGTCCTTTGTATAATTTAGGGCTTTGGTTTTGGTGCATGTATGTTTATAGTGGTTACATCTTGATGTATTGACTTGACTTATTGATTAATATATAATGCCCTCTTTGGCCTCTTATAACTGTTTTTGACTTAGTCTTTTTTGTCCAGTATTCTTACATTCATCCTAGTTCTGTTTTGGTTATTATTTTCATGAAGTACTTTTTCTCATTCTTTCATTTTCATTTTTTTGTGTCTTTGGATCTGATAGTCTGTTCTAAAAACATATAGTTGTATAATATTTTCTTTATTCTATCTCTGCCTTTTGATAGAATTTAATGTATGCACTTAAGCGGAGAAGGCAATGGCACCCCACTCCAGTACTCTTGCCTGGAGAATCCCATGGACGGAGGAGCCTGGTGGGTTGCAGTCCATGGGGTCGTTGAGTCGGACACGACTGAGCGACTTCACTTTCACTTCTCACTTTCATGCATTGGAGAAGGAAATGGCAACCCACTCCAGTGTTCTTGCCTGGAGAATCCCAGGGATGGGGGAGCCTGGTGGGCTACCGTCTATGGGGTCGCACAGAGTCGGGCACGACTGAAGCGACTTAGCAGCAGTAGCAGCAGTAAATAAAGATTAAGTTCTGCCACTTTATTGCCTGTTTGCTCTATGTCTTCTAGATTTTTTTTGTCCCTCATTTCCTGCATTACTGCCTTCCTTTGTGTTTAGTTGATTTTTTTTGTAGTGGCACATTTTGATTCCCTTCTCCTTTTTGGGTATATGTTCTTTTGATATTTTTTTTTGTGGTAACCATCAAGAGTATATTTATCATCCTATACTTATAACAATATAATTTGAATTGATCCTAACTTATTTTCAGTAATATAGAAAACTCTTCTGCTTTGTTGCTTTTCCCTCTGTTTCAAGTTATTTTTGTCACCAGTTACATCTTTATAAAATGTGTGCTCTGCAATGTAGATTTATAACTTTTTATTTTTGGCTCTGAAATTATATACAGAATAAAAATTAGAGTTAAAACCAACTATACAACAATACTTCATTTTATATTTGCCCATATATCTACCTTTATTGGAACCTTTATATTTTCAGATGGTTTTGAGTTACCATTTTACATTCTATCTGAGGTATTTCCATTAGCATTTCTTATTAGATTTCATAATGAACTCCCTCAGCTTTTGTTTATCCGTGAATGTCTTAATTATGCTCTGATTTTGAAGGACAGTTTTGCTGGGTATAGAATTCAACATTGACATTTTTTCTTTCAAAACTTTAAATATATCATTTAAATATATATCATTGCCTTCTGACTTCCATGATTTCTGATGAGAAATCAGGTATTACTCTCATTAATGAGCCCTTGTGACTAGACACTCTCCTTTGTTACTTCCATGATTCTCTTTCTGTTTTTGGCTGATTTTAAAAAGTTAAATTGTAGTGTATCTTAGTGTGGGTCACTTTCTGTTGATCGTACTCGGAGTCTCTTGTGGCCTTTGGCTTTACAGATACATGTATTTCATCAGAATTGAGACGTTTTGGTCCTTATTTCTTCATTGTTGGTTCTGCCCCCCTTCTGTCTCTTCTTTCTTTGGGACTCCCATAATGTACATTTTTGTCTGTTAATAGTGTCCCACTGTTCTCTTAGGCTCTATTCAATTTTCTTCATTCAACTTTCTGCTTCTCAGATTCAATAAATTCACTAGTTCTTTTAGTTTCCTCATATTGGTTGACCCCTCTGGTGAATTACTCATTTCGGTTATTTTAATTTTTACCTCTAGAATTTGATTCATGTTTATAACCTTAGGCTCTTTATTGAAATTTGTTTGGTTTATATTAATACATTGTTTTTCTGGCTTCCTCAATTCTTTTACATATTCTTCTTTAAGTATACTTGAGATAGTTTTAAAGTTTTGCCTTGTAGATCTGATATCTGAGTTTCTTCAGGAATTGTTCCTGTTAAATTTTGTGTTTCTTTGAATATGCCATATTGTCCTGTTTCTTTGTATGCTTTGCGACCTTCTCTTGTTGTTGACAGTTGGGCATTTGTGATTACAAATATATGATAATGCTGGAAATCAGATCCTACCCCTGCTTTAAATGCTGAAAGCTATGGTAGTATTTTTGTTTAGTGCCTCAGTTTACTTTTGTAAAGTGTTCGTTCTATACTGTATTCAGTCATTGAAGTCTTTGTCCTTTAGCTTTTGTCTCCTACTCTTGTGACCGAATTTCACCTTGACTGCCAACAGCTAAAATGAAAAAACAAAAAGAAAAAAAAAATCACACACAGAGATTCAAAACAAGTTCCTTTCCCAGTCCTTGTAGATTGGCTCTCTAATAGAACATTCCTTTAATACTTGCCCAGATTTGCAATGAGCTCAGGGGTTATCCCAAAGTAAAGTGCCTCTGGATTTTGTGAATATGCATCTTTCACTGAAGATATGTGTGGACTTATAAACTCTCCCATGTGAAAGGGTATTTTTGAATGTCTTAATTTCTCAAAGAATTTCCCACAACATTTAGTCCTGTGACTTAGGCATCCAATTGTATATTGTAACCAGTCATCTCTTGCCCTGTACAAAGGCATTTGAGCCATGATGAGATGGTTGGATGGCATCACCAACTCGATGGATATGAGTTTGGGCAAGTTCTAGGAGTGGTGATGGATAGGGAAGCCTGGCATGCTGCAGTCCATGGGGTTGCAAAGAGTCAAACATAACTGAGTGACTGAACTGAACTGAACTCCACTTTTCCAGTCTGTGTTCAGAGCCTTGTCAGAGATAATCCCTTTGCATCATTCTTTCTGCTCACCACTAGACCAATTATCACAGACACATAATTTGCTAGGAGAGTTTTTTTCTGCTCTTTCCCAAACCAGAAAAGATCACCTACCAGGAACACTGGCTACTGCCACTATATGAATTATACTTTTTTAAGATTCTTAGATTTAAGATGGCTAATGTATCAATGCAAAGAAATAGAGGAAAACAACAGAATGAGAAAGACTAAAGATCTCTTCAAGAAAATTAGAGTTACCAAGGGAACATTTCATGCAAAGATGGGCTCAATAAAGGACAGAAATGGTATGGACCTAACAGAAGCAAAAGATATTAAGAAGAGGTGGCAAGAATACACAGAAGAACTGTTCAAAAAAGATCTTCATGGTTCAGATAATCACAATGGTGTGATCACTTACCTAGAGCCAGACATCCTGGAATGTGAAGTCAAGTGGGCCTTAGAACGCATCATTACGAACAAAGCTAGTGGAGGTGATGGAATTCCAGTGGAGCTGTTTCAAATCCTGAAAGATGATGCTGTGAAAGTGCTACACTCAGTATGCTACAAATTTGGAAAAGTCAGCAGTGGCCACAGGACTGGAAAAGATCAGTTTTCATCCAAAGAAAGGCAATGCCAAAGAATGCTCAAACTACTGCACAATTGCACTCATCTCACATGCTAGTAAACTAATGCTCAAAATTCTCCAAGCCAGGCTTCAGCAAAACGTGAACCGTGAACTTCCAGATGTTCAAGCTGGTTTTAGAAAAGGCAGAGGAACCAGAGATCAAATTGCCAACATCTGCTGGATCATGGAAAAAGCAAGAGAGTTCCAGAAAAACATCTATCATAACCTCAGATATGCAGATGACACCACCCTTATGGCAGAAAGTGAAGAGGAACTAAAAAGCCTCTTGATGAAAGTGAAAGAGGAGAGTGAAAAAGTTGGCTTAAAGCTCAACATTCAGAAAACAAAGATATGGCATCTGGTCCCATCACTTCATGGAAAGTAGATGGGGAAACAGTGGAAGCAGTGTCAGACTTTATTTTTTTGGACTCCCAAATCACTGCAGATGGTGACTGCAGCCATGAAATTAAAAGACGCTTACTCCTTGGAAGAAAAGTTATGACCAACCTAGATAGCATATTCAAAAGCAGAGACATTGC
>SJYT01019357.1:1531070-1581335 GCA_006410635.1 Cephalophus harveyi | reverse complement strand
GTAGATGGGGAAACAGTGGAAGCAGTGTCAGACTTTATTTTTTTGGACTCCCAAATCACTGCAGATGGTGACTGCAGCCATGAAATTAAAAGACGCTTACTCCTTGGACGGAAAGCTATGACCAACCTAGATAGCTTATAGAAAAGCATAGACATTACTTTGCCAACAAAGGTCTGTCTAGTCAAGGCTATGGTTTTTCCTGTGGTCCATGTATGGATGTGAGAGTTGGACTATGAAGAAAGCTGAGCACTGAAGAATTGATGCTTCTGAACTGTGGTGCTGGAGAAGACTCTTGAGAGTCCCTTGGACTGCAAGGAGGTCCANTGCCAACAAAGGTCTGTCTAGTCAAGGCTATGGTTTTTCCTGTGGTCCATGTATGGATGTGAGAGTTGGACTATGAAGAAAGCTGAGCACTGAAGAATTGATGCTTCTGAACTGTGGTGCTGGAGAAGACTCTTGAGAGTCCCTTGGACTGCAAGGAGATCCAACCCGTCTATTCTAAAGGAGATCATTCCTGGGTTTTCATTGGAAGGACTGATGGTAAAGCTGAAACGCCAATACTTTGGCCACCTCCTGCGAAGAGCTGACTCATTGGAAAAGACTCTGATGTTGGGAGGGATTGGGGGCAGGAGGAGAAGGGGACGACAGAGGATGAGATGGCTGGATGGCATCACCAACTCGATAGACATGAGTTTGAGGAAACTCTGAGAGTTTGTGATGGACAGGGATTCCGGGCATGCTGCGATTCATGGGGTTGCAGAGAGTCGACATGACTAAACGACTGAACTGAGTGTACTGAGAATAAGCTGTGGAAGGCCTTATAAAAAATTCAAGAATATTTTTTCTGTTTTTTAAGTTGCCTTTTTCTTGGTTCAACATTTTCTTTATTATTGTAAAATTTTGAGTTTTCCAACATTGGTTCTGGACAGTTTCTACTATTTTTTCCAAGTTTTTTTCCCAGGTAAGAGTGCTCGGAACTACATACTCTGCATTATGCGTGTCACTCATTGCCTTCATTTATAAATGGATTAGTATTTTTACTGGATATAGTATTCTGTGTTGGCAATAGATATAGTGTTCCAGATTCTATATCCAGATATAGTATTCTAGATATATAGTATTACTGGATATAGTATTCTGTGTTGGCAGTGTTTTTCTTTGAGCATTTTAATATGTTATCTCTGTCTATAGTCTCCGTTATTTCTGAAGAAAAGTCAGTTGCCAATCTTACTGAAGTGTGTTGGAAACAATGAGTCATTTTCTCTTTTGGTTTCTAACAGTATCTCCTTGACTTTGGCTTTTAGCATTTTGACCATGATGTGTCTATTCATGATCATCTCTGTTTATATATAGTACTTAGAGAGTTTGTAGTGTTTTTGGATGTATAGATTAATGTTTTTCATCATTGTTTGGTAGTTTTCAGCCATTATTTATTTGAGTATTTTTTCTGTTCCTTATTCTATTGCCTCTCCTTCTGGTAGTCCCATTATGCTTATAATGGTGCATCTAGTGGTGTCCAATATTTCTCTGTGTCTATTAAGTTTTTGATATATGTTCAAATTTTTTGTTCTTATTCCTACCAATTCATATTACAAGTTGAGCTCTTCTAGTAAGGTGTTTTTTTTTTTTTTCATTTTAGTCACTGTACTTTTTAGTACCAGATCTTCCATTTGAATGTTTCAAAATATCTTATATACTTTTTTGTTAGGTGTTTGCTATTGGATACGACTGTCATTTTACCTTTTTGAAAAAGATATGGTACTTTTAAAAGCATGATTTTCTTTTGTTTTTTAAGTATACTTACAATGTCTCTTGAAATCTATTTGAAGTCTGGTATCTGAATTTTCTCATGGACAGTATCTGTTGCCTGGTTTCTTTCCTTTTTATGAATGATGCTTGTCTCTTTCTTGCATGTCATAATTTTTTTGGTTGAAAAATGTACATTTAAAATTATATTCTGTAAAGTTAGCACCATCACAAATGAAAAGCTATCTATGTCTTTTACCTTCAATATACAACTACTAAAACATCCACAGCACAACAAAGATATCTGTGTTCAGTACATCAGGATGCTGGAGAATTCCACATATCTGTGCACTAAAGGTGGTTCGGTTGGAAAATATGGAGGGTGCAGAACCATGGGAACAGTGGAGGCATGCTTGCAGTCCTTTTCTATCAACACCAGCAGCTGTGCCCACAATCTCAGAGCATCTGACAGTGGCAGAGGAGGTGATGCACATGATTCTATCCTCCTGGCCACAGTGGTACCTACAGACCCTGGGCAGCAGTGATAGTGAGGCCTGCCTCTTGCCCTTCACTTGCACATCTGCAGCAGCGCAGCTTACGACACTGAATGCTACAGAGGTACCTGCAGGAAGATTACAGCACTGGACACCACAGAGGCACCCACAAGAAAGTTATAACACTGAATACCATGGAGGCATCTGCAGGACCCCGCCTCCTCCTGCCTCTTCCCTCATGGTTGTGCAGCCTGCAATTCAGGATCCCAGATATGAGGGAATAGCCCACCATCCCAGTGCCCCAGGCAGTGGCAACTCTGACACTTGTGGAAGCAGGGCAGCAATAACCCTAGAGACATAAGAACCAATAATGAAGGCACAGGGCCACATAGAGGCAGAGGAGCATGGAAAATGCAGACTCTCAGATATACCCAGAGGCAGCTCAAGTAAGAGAAACCCAAAACTTGTACTATGTCATCACCTACTGGAAATTAAAAGAAAGACTTCTAATTTCTGACCTGTTGAATTGTTAGAATAAAGCAGAAGGGTGTTCCCTATGTCTGTGTGTCAGCAGAGGAAAAACTTACCAAGCATCATGAAAAACCACAGTAACACTTTACCACAAAAAGAAACTGACACTTCCCCAGAAGCTAACCTTAAAAGTCATGGAGCATTGCAATCTGATTGATAGAGAATTCAAAATAGCTGTCATGAAGAAACTCAACTAGTTAACATGAAAACTCAGAAAGGTAGTTCATCGAGCTCAGGAATAAAGTTAATGAACAGAAGGAATACTTTATCAAAGATTTTTAAAACTAAAAAAGAAACAAATTATAGAACTTAAGAACTCAGTAAATGATATGAAGAATGCATTATAAAGTGCTGGATACAGAGCAGATCATAGTGAAGAGATAATTACTGAGCTCAAAGATGGAAATTAAGAAATGATATTGTAGAAGAAGAAAAAGGGTTGAGATATGAAAAATGAGAAAATTCTACAATAGTTATTCAACTCTTTTAGGAGGGCAACATTATGGTAACAGGTATACCAGAAGGAGAAAAGGAGAAGGAGCAAAAAATTTATCTGTGATAGCTGAGAGCCTCCCAAACATGGGGAAAGAACTGGATATACAAGTCCAGGAAGCTAAGAGAGTAATTACCTCAATGCAAAAACCTTGTCTAAGACACATTTTATTAAATTTTCAGAAGTAAATGAAGATTTACTGAATGAATTTCAAAAGATTTTGAAATTCAGCCAGGAAAAAAAAGGATGGTAATCTACCATGGCCAATCTAGGCAGCATATTAAAAAGCAGAGACGTTACTTTGCCAACAAAGGTCCATCTAGTTAAGACTATGGTTTTTCCAGTGGTCATGTATGGATGTGAGAGTTGGACTATAAAGAAAGCTGAGCACCGAAGAATTGATGCTTTTGAACTGTGGTGTTGGAGAAGACTCTTGAGAGTCCCTTGGACTACAAGGAGATCCAACCAGTCCATTCTGAAGGAAATCAGTCCTGAATATTCACTGGAAGGACTGATGTTGAAGCTGAAACTCCAATACTTTGGCCACCTGATGTGGAGAGCTGACTCATTTGAAAAGACCGTGATGCTGGGAAAGATTGAAGGAGGGAGGAGAAGGGGACGGCGGAGGATTAGATGGTTGGATGACATCACCAACTCGATGGACATGAGTTTGAGTAAACTCCAGGAGTTGGTGATGGACAGGGAGGCTTGGCATGCTGCAGTCCATGGGGTCGCAAAGACATGATTGAGCGACTGAACTGAATTGAACTCAACCTCCAGGGGAACCCCTTTAAGGCTATCAGGAGATTTCTCAGTAGAAATCCTATAGGTCTGGAGGGATTAGAATAACAAATTCAAAATACTGAAAGATAAAAACTATTACCCAAGAGTACTCTATCCAGCAAAGTTATTGTTCAGCTATGAAGGAGAAATAAAGGTTTTCCAAGACAAATAAAAGCTCAGGGAGTTCATCAAAACTAAACCTGTCATACAAGAAATGTTGAAAAGTGCTCTTCTATCAGAAATAAAAAGGCAAAGGTGCATGTATTTTAGGAAGGGGATAAATAGAATCAGAAAAACTTAACTCTTTATTTGAAGAGGCTTCTAAATACTTTATTATAGCAGAAACATTAAAGGGGGAAAATACAACTATAGCCACTTGCAGTTCGGTAAAAAACTCAGAACATATAAAGGGATAATTTGAGACAGCAAACACAAAAGAGAAGAGGAAAAGGATGTAATCTATAGACATAAATGAAGATGCTATCAACAGAAAAAAAGAGGATTTTTGCCATTGAAATATTTTATACAAAACCCACAGTAAACACAAAATATAAATCTACAGCAGAGACATGAAAATGAACAAAGAATAAACTGAGAAAAGCATCACAGAAAACCAGCAAACCAAAATGGCAGACATAAATACAAAGGAAAAGAAATGAAGGAGATGTAGAACAACCAGAAAACAAAAAGTAATGTGATGCTGGGAAAGATTGAAGGAGGGAGGAGAAGGGGACGGCGGAGGATTAGATGGTTGGATGACATCACCAACTCGATGGACATGAGTTTGAGTAAACTCCAGGAGTTGGTGATGGACAGGGAGGCTTGGCATGCTGCAGTCCATGGGGTCGCAAAGACATGATTGAGCGACTGAACTGAATTGAACTCAACCTCCAGGGGAACCCCTTTAAGGCTATCAGGAGATTTCTCAGTAGAAATCCTATAGGTCTGGAGGGATTAGAATAACAAATTCAAAATACTGAAAGATAAAAACTATTACCCAAGAGTACTCTATCCAGCAAAGTTATTGTTCAGCTATGAAGGAGAAATAAAGGTTTTCCAAGACAAATAAAAGCTCAGGGAGTTCATCAAAACTAAACCTGTCATACAAGAAATGTTGAAAAGTGCTCTTCTATCAGAAATAAAAAGGCAAAGGTGCATGTATTTTAGGAAGGGGATAAATAGAATCAGAAAAACTTAACTCTTTATTTGAAGAGGCTTCTAAATACTTTATTATAGCAGAAACATTAAAGGGGGAAAATACAACTATAGCCACTTGCAGTTCGGTAAAAAACTCAGAACATATAAAGGGATAATTTGAGACAGCAAACACAAAAGAGAAGAGGAAAAGGATGTAATCTATAGACATAAATGAAGATGCTATCAACAGAAAAAAAGAGGATTTTTGCCATTGAAATATTTTATACAAAACCCACAGTAAACACAAAATATAAATCTACAGCAGAGACATGAAAATGAACAAAGAATAAACTGAGAAAAGCATCACAGAAAACCAGCAAACCAAAATGGCAGACATAAATACAAAGGAAAAGAAATGAAGGAGATGTAGAACAACCAGAAAACAAAAAGTAAAATGGCAGTACTTAGTTTTCATCTATCAATTATAATTCATGTAATGGATTGAATTCACCAGTCAAAAGACACAGAGTAACCAGATGCATTAAAAAATAATAAGACTATATGCTGTCTCCAGAAGACTCACCTCAGTTCTAAAGACAAATGCAAGGTCAATGAAGGGATTGAATATGATACTCCAAGAAAATGATATTCACAGGAAGTCGATGTAGACATACTCATATCAGACAAAATATACTTGAAGTCAAAAAAAGTAATGAGACAAAATTGAACAGTATATAATGATAAAGGGGACCATTCAGCAAGAAGATATAACATATATATATATATATATGTGTGTGTGTGTATATATATATATCTCTCCACACACACGCACATTTCTAACATAGAAAGCACCAGAGTATATATGAAACAGTTACTAACAAGCCTAAAAGGAACAATTGACCATAACACAATAGAAGAGGACTTTAATACCCAACTTACGTTGACAGATAGTTCATCCAGAGAAAATTCAACAATGATACAGTGGTCTTAAGTGATGCATTAGACCAGATGGATTTGATAGATTTGTTCAGGATATTCAGTCCAAGTGCAGCAAAATGCATATTCTTCTCAAGTACATATGGAACTTTTCTCAAATTTAGACCGTGTATTGAAACCAGTAAACCACCTGGGAAGCCCAGAGATCATAATGGAAATCAATTAAATGGAGACTAAAAAGACAATAGGAAAAAAGATCAATGAAATTAGATAGCTCCTTGAAAAGATAAAATCAGCAAATCTTTAGTTATACTCTTCAAGGAAAAAAAAAGACAAAGCCCTAGTAAATATAGAAATGAGTGAGGAGACATAACAGAAATATGAAGGATTATAAGAGAACATTATGAACAGCTCTATGTGAACAAATTGAACAAACTAGAGGAAATGGACAAATTCTTAGAATTATACAACTTCCAAGATTGGATCATGAAGAAATAGAAAATTTTAATGGACATATCACTATATAGAAATTGAAATGATAATCAGAAAGCTCTCCAGACCTGGACGACTTCACTGATGAATTCTGCCAACCATTCAAAAGATTTAGTATCTGTTCTTCTCAGACTCTTCTAAAAAACTGAAGAGGAGTTTATGATTCCTAACTCATTTTACAAGGCTAACTCCACTCTTATACAAAAACCACATAAAGAAAACACACAGAAAAAGAAAATTACAGGCCAGTATCTCTGATGAACATAGATGCAAAAATTCTGAACAGAGTATTAGCAATCCAAGTAAAACAGTACATTAAAAAAATCATCACCATGATCAAGTGGGATTTATCCCAGCATGTAAAGAGGTTTCAACATCTGCAGATCAATCAGTAGCATACCATATTAACAAAATGAAGGATGAAAATCATATGATTATCTCAATAAATGCAAAAAAAGCATTTAACAAGATTCAGTGCTCACTTGTGATTAAAAAAAAAAAAAAAAAACCTCTCAACTAAATGGTTATAAAAATAACATACCTCATCATAATAAAGTTTTAAATGACAAATCCACATCTAACATCATACTCAATGGTGAAAAACTAAAAGCTCTGTGTCTAACATCAGGACCAGAACAAAAGCCACTCTTGCCACTCTTATTCAGCATAATATTGGAAGTTCTAACAAGAGCAATTAGGCAAGAAAGAGAAATAAAAGGAGTCCAAATGGAAGGAAAGATGTAAAAGTGTCACTGTTTGTGGATGACATGATTTTATAAAATGATAAAACTCCACAAAAAAGCTATTACAAAAAATACATATGACAGAGTTTCAGGGTACAAAATCAACATACGAAACTGTGTTGCATTTATATATGTGAACAATGATCTAGTAGAAAGAGAAATTAAGAAAACCAGTTTTATTTATAATCAAAACAAAAGAATGAAATACTTAGGAATAAATTAAACCAAAGGTGTAAAAGACCTGAACATTGTTAAGAAATTGGAAAAAATACATAAATTAAAAAATATTCTCTGCCTATGAGTTGGAATGATTAACATTGTTAAAATATCCATATGACCTAAAAATACATAGGTTCAATTCAATCCATTTCAAAATCACAAGGACATTTTTGACACAAACAACAAAAATTTCTTAAATTTATAATGTATTTCATGCAAGGATGGGCTCGATAAAGGACAGAAATGGTATGGACCTAACAGAAGCAAAAGATATTAAGAAGAGGTGGCAAGAATACACGGAAGAACTGTACAAAAAAGATCTTCACGACCCAGATAATCATGATGATGTGATCACTAATCCAGAGCCAGACATCTTGGAATGTGAAGTCAAGTGGGCCTTAGAAAGCATCACTACGAACAAAGCTAGTGGAGGTGATGGCATTCCAGTTGAACTGTTTCAAATCCTGAAAGATGATGCTGTGAAAGTGCTGCACTCAATCTGCCAGCAAATTTGGAAAACTCAGCAGTGGCCACAGGACTGGAAAAGGTCAGTTTTCATTCCAATTCCAAAGAAAGGCAATGCAAAAGAATGCTCTCGACAGAGGATGGGATGGCTGGATGGCATCACGGACTTCATGAACGTGAGTTTGAGTGAACTCCGGGAGATGGTGATGGACAGGGAGGCTGGGCGTGCTGTGATTCATGGGGTTGCAAAGAGTCGGGCACGACTGAGCGACTGAACTGAACTGAACTAAGGTGAACTTTCACCACAATCAAGTGAACTCAGCATGATCTGAATCTGAAACATTATAAACTTATTATTTTTTTGCTGCAACATTTTTTTCTTCTCTGGGTGTGTTTATGTTCTGCATTTAAAATTAAGGCAATAATAAAATATCGGCTATTTGAGTAATATTTAAGTTAATGAGTTCTTTTTTTGTTAATGTAATTAGCAACCTTTTTGTTGTACAGTCCTTCCTTTATTGAAATTCTAATAAGTAAATTTCTACATAGATTTTCAATTTTATTTGTTTCAGATTCTTAACTTTCACACCAGGAGACCATGTTACTTTTACAGTTTCTGAAAAAAATGACCTGTGACTGGTATAGTTTCTTTGATTGTGCTAACATTCTTTTAATTAAATGAAAAAAAAAGTAAAATTGAAAACACTATTAATTTTTCACTGTTATTTTGTGGATTGTTTTTAGTTAAATGTGACAGACTTTTATTTATTTATTTGATATTTATTATATTTGATTGTGATATGAATGCTCTAATTTTAGGCCTTTGAAGACAATTTAATTGAAGCGAGGAAAGAAATTGAAGTATCACAGAGTAAATATAATGCACTGTCATTACAGCTGAATAATAAACAGACAGAACTTATGCAGAAGGATATGGATATTACCCTGGTCAGGCAAGTACTCTGACTCCTTAATTTAATTTAATGTTGTAGAAATGTCCTTAGTTATGCGGAATACCAGCATTTTTATATTTATTATTAACACTCCAGAATGACAACAGTGTTTGTCTTCTGTGAGACCTATGTTTGTGTATTGGAACTATCTGGAATTAAGTGGGACAGTTGGAGGTTCCACAGGGTTGGAAAAAGCATGCACAAAGAGTATCCCTGTTTCAGATGCATTCATTCATTCATAGTTTCCTTATAAAATTTTTCCCTTGCGTTATATAATATTCATTATTATTACAGTGAATAATAAATGAGTAATCCAGTTTTGACTTTTTATTTTGTGCTGCGCTTAGTTGCTCAGTCATGTCCAACTCTTTGCAGCCCCATGGACTGTAGCCCTCCAGGCTCCTCTGTCCATGGGGATTTTCCAGGCAAGAATACTGGAGCGGGTTGCCATGCCCTCCTCCAGAGGATCTTCCCCACCAAGGGATCAAACCTAGGTCTCCCATCCTGCATGTAGATTCTTTACCATCTGAGCCACCAGAGAAGCACATGTGCTAAATAGTTTTAGTTTGTGAAATACTTTTTCAGTATCAAAATATTTAACTTTATAGTACTACTTATAAAGTGGAAGCACTTGAAAAACTTGTGTTTTACAGGATGCTTGGGGCTGGTATACGGGGATGATCCAGAGAGATGATATGGGGTGGGAGGTGGGAGGGGGATTCAGGATTGGGAGCTCGTATATACCCATGGTGGATTCATGTCAACGTATGGCAAAACCAATACGGTATTGTAAAGTAAAATAAAGTAAAAAAAAAAGAAAGATTTTAAACTACCTATTAATGTATTTTATAATAACCTTTATCAGAAAATGGTGTTAGAACAAATCATAAAAGTATATATACATATATATATGTGTCATACATGTATATAGATGTATATACATGTGTACATTTTAAATTTTAAGTTATTTAAAGCACAATGTTTATCACATACTTTTATAAGCACAATTTCAGTTTCTGGTGCTACCTGTAAAATATGTAATATATTTATATACATAATATAATATATGTATTATGTTTATATAACACACACATATATATATATGACATATATAAATGGACAAATTCTTAGAAAAGTATAACTTTCCAAAACTGAGCCAGGAAGAAATAGAAATCTTAACAGACCCATCACAAGCATGGAAATCGAAACTGTAATCAGAAATCTTCCAGCAAACAAAAGCCAAGGACCAGACGGATTCACAGCTGAATTCTACCAAAAATTTAGAGTAGAGCTAACACCTATCTTACTCAAACTCTTCCAGAAAATTGCAGAGAAAGGTAAACATTCAAATGCATTCTATGAGGCCACCATCACCCTAATACCAAAACCAGACAAAGATGCCACAAAAAAAGAAAGCTACAGGCCAATATCACTGATGAACATAGGGGCAAAAATACTTAACAAAATTCCAGCAAAGAGAATCCAACAACATATTAAAAAGATCATACATTATGACCAAGTGGGCTTTATCCCAGGAATGCAAGGATTCTTTAATATCCACAAATCAATCAATGTAATACACCACATTCACAAATTGAAAGATAAAATCCATATGATTATCTTAATAGATGGAGAGAAAACCTTTGACAAAATTCAACATCCATTTATGATAAAAACCCTCCAAGAAGCAGGAATAGAAGGAACATACCTCAACATAATAAAAGCTATATATGACAAACCCACAGCAAACATTATCCTCAATGGTGAAAAACTGAAAGCATTTCCCCTAAAGTCAGGAACAAGACAAGGGTGCTGCCTCTCACCACTACTGTTCAACATAGTTTTGTAAGTTTTGGCCATAGCAATCAGAGCAGAAAAAGAAAGAAAAGGAATCCAGATTGGAAAAGAAGGAGTAAAACTCTCACTGTTTGCAGATGACATGATCCTCTACATAGAAAACCCTGAAGACTCCACCAGAAAATTACTAGAGCTAATCAATGAATATAGTAAAGTTGCAGGATATAAAGTTAACACACAGAAATCCCTTGCATTCCTATACACTAACAATGAGAAAACAGAGAAATTAAGGAAACAATTCCATTCACCATTGCAATGAAAAGAATAAAATACTTAGGAATATATCTACCTAAAGAAACAAAAGACCTATATATAGAAAACTATGAAACACTGATGAAAGAAATCAAAGAGGACACAAATAGATGGAGAAATAAACTGTGTTCATGGATTGGAAGAATCAATATAGTAAAAATAAGTATACTACCCAAAGCAATCTATAGATTCAACGCAATCCCTGTCAAGCTACCAATGATATTTTTCACAGAACTAGAACAAATAACTTCACAATTTGTATGGAAGTACAGAAAACCTCAAATAGCCAAAGCGATCTTGAGAAAGAAGAAAGGAACTGGAAGAATCAACCTGCCTGACTTCAGGCTCTACTACAAAACCACAGTCATCAAGACAGTATGGTACTGGCACAAAGACAGAAATACAGATCAATGGAACAAAATAGAAAGCCCAGAGATAAATCCTGGAGAAGGAAATGGCAACCCACTCCAGTGTTCTTGCCTGGAGAATCCCAGGGAAAGGGGAGCCTGGTGGGCTGCCGTCTATGGGATCACACAGAGTTGGACACGACTGAAGTGACTTAGCAGCAGCAGCAGCAGCAGCAGCAGAGATAAATCCATGCACCTATGGAAAACTTATCTTTGACAAAGGAGGCAAGAATATACAATGGAGAAAAGACAATCAAGTGGTGCTGGGAAAACTGGTCAGCCACTTGTAAAAGAATGAAACTAGAACACTTTCTAACACCATACACAAAAATAAACTCAAAATGTATTAAAGATCTTCACGTAAGACCAGAAACTGTAAAACTCCTAGAGGAGAACATAGGCAAAACACTCTCCAACATAAATCACACCAGGATCCTCTGTGACCCACCTCCCAGAGTAATGGAAATAAAAGCAAAACTAAACAAATGGGACCTAATTAAAATTAAAAGCTTTTGCACAACGAAGGAAACTATAAGCAAGTGAAAAGACAGCCTTCAGAATGGGAGAAAATAATAGCAAATGAAGCAACTGACAAAGAATTAATTTCAAAAATATACAAGCAACTCCTGCAGCTCAATTCCAGAAAAATAAACGACCCAATCAAAAAATGGGCCAAAGAACTAAACAGACATTTCAAAGAAGACATACAGATGGCTAACAAATACATGAAAAGATGCTCAACATCACTCATTATCAGAATAATGCAAATCAAAACCACAATGAGGTACCATCTCACACCAGTCAGAATGGCTGCTATCCAAAAGTCTACAAGCAATAAATGCTGGAGAGGGTGTGGAGAAAAGGGAACCCTCTTACACTGTTGGTGGGAAATGCAAACTAGTAAAGCCACTATGGAGAACAGTGTGGAGATGCCTTAAAAAACTGGAAATAGAACTGCCATACGACCCAGCAATCCCACTGCTGGGCATACACACCGAGGAAACCAGAATTGAAAGAGACATGTGTACCCCAGTGTTCATCGCAGCACTGTTTATAATAGCCAGGACATGAAAGCCACCTAGGTCCATCGGCAGATGAATGGATAGGAAAGCTTGGTACATACACTTAATGGAATATTGCACAGCCATTAAAAAGAATACATTTGAATCACTTCTAGTGAGGTGGATGAAACTGGAGCCTATTATACAGAGTGAAGTAAGCCAGAAAGAAAAATACCAATACAATATACTAACGCATATATATGGAATTTAGAAAGATGGTAACAATAACCCTATATGCAAGACAGCAGAGGAGACATATAGAGAAAGTCTTTTGGACTCTGTGGAGAAGGCAAGAGTGGGATAATCTGAGAGAATAGCATTGAAACATGTATATTACCATATGTGAAACAGATTGCCAGTCCAGGTTCGATGCATGAGACAGGGTGCTCAGGGCTGATGCACTAGGGTGACCCTGAGGCAGGGGGTGGGGAGGGAGGTGGGAGGGGGTTCAGGATGGGGAACACATGTACACCCATGGCTGATTCATGTCAATGTGTAGCAAAAACCACCACAATATTATAAAGTAATTAGCCTCCATTAAAATAAATTAAAAAAGTATTATTAACTTCATATATAATTATGGTATACACAGATATTTATAAGCAGAGACATTACTTTGCCAACAAAGAACTGTCTAGTCAAGGCTATGGTTTTTCCAGTGGTCATGTATGGATGTGAAAGTTGGATTGTGAAGAAAAGCTCAGCCCTGAAGAATTGATGCTTTTGAACTGTGGTGTTGGAGAAGACTCTTGAGAGTCCTTGGACTACAAGGAGATCCAGCCAGTCCATTCTAAAGGAGATCAGTCCTGGGTTTTCCTTGGAAGGACTGATGGTAAAGCTGAAACTCCAATACTTTGGCCACCTCATGTGAAGAGTTGACTCATTGGAAAAGATTTTGATGCTGGGAGGGATTGGGGGCAGGAGGAGAAGGGGACGACAGAGGATGAGATGGCTGGATGGCATCACCGACTTGATGGATGTGAGTTTGATCTCCGGGAGTTGGTGATGGACAGGGAGGCCTGGCATGCTGCAATTCATGGGGTCGCAGAGTTGGACACTACTGAGCGACTGAACTGACTAAATGACTTAATATTTACTTGTATATATTTAGTGTATTGTAATATATATATATATATGGGCAGGAGTTTTGCTTGGCTAATAGATTAATATATATTATATAGATAGATACACATATGTATATATGATAAAAGAACCATAGTTTCTCATTTTAAAGATCGTATTATAGGGATGTGGAAAAGTACATCTTCACAGATGACAGATTGATTGACTTTATCCACTCATGTGATAATTTTTTTAAGTCAATCATTGATGAATTCAAAAAGGTAATTCTAAATAGTAATAGAATTTTAATTTTAGAAGAAAATCTTGCCAGTAAAACAGCTCTTAGTCTTTGCTTGATGCTCTTAGTTTGTAAGTTTCTCAGTACTTTTCAAAGATGTTCTTTTTATTTCATTTAAATTTTACATTGGTTCATATATTTAGTTGAAAAAAAATTTTTTTTGCAGTATACACCATTTATCTTATATGCTCATCTAGGAACTCTCAGAAACAGTCTAATCTCTGTTCTGTAGTTCAGACCTTCAAATGGTATAAGATAACTATTAATAATTTTCCCATTAGTTTATTAATTGCTTTTATTTTTCATAATTTTTCATGTATATGTTTCACAGACATTATACTGTTTTAGGTTGCCTTTCTGAGTGCATTCCCTATTGTCAGAGTTCTTATCATCATCTATTACTACAAACTAGGCTAGAAGGGCCAAGCAGAGAAGCTTTTTTTTTTCCTAATTTAATTGGAGGGTAATTGCAGTATTGTGATGCTTTTTGCCATACATCAACATGAATTGGCCATAGGAATACATGTGTACCTTCTCTTCTGAGCCCCCTCCCCACTTCCCTTCCCACCCTATCCCTCCAAGTTGTCACAGAGCACCAGCTTTGGGCTCCATGAATCATACATCAAACCCATTGGCCATCTGTTTTATATATGATAATGTACACGTTTCAGTGCTGTTCTCTCAAATCGTTTCACCTTTTCCTTCTCCCACTGTGAGAGAAGATTTTACCAGATCTCTGTGACAGATCTAGCCCTGGGAGGGAGGCTGTGTCATAGAACTATTCTTAGATAGAGGAACAGAGATACTGCCAACAGTAGCTTAGTGGAGAGGGAGCTAGGAAAAGAAATACCATGACCTCTTTTTCCTTTACTCTCTAATCATTGGCCAGCACTTTCAGCTACTCAAATTAAAACACAGAAGACTGGGAGCCAATGTAATGTAGTCTGTAGAGATTGGCTTCTCAGGCTAGAAAGTAGGCTAAGAGTAACTAGAGAGTAAGTAATATGGTAGAGATGATGAAAATTGGATAAGAGAATACGTGACGCATTCTCCATTTCTGCTTTTTCACAGGTTTCCTGGGCATTTATTGCTTATTAATTTTTCCATGTAAACTTCAGGTTAAACCGGCTCATTTTATGTTTGTTATTTTATTAGGGCATCAAATTGAAAAGCAAACTGAAGGAGAATTGAATCTTTATAATGTCAGTTTTTCTGTCCAGAGTATGGGGTGCCATACCATTTGTTTCAATACCTTTGTGTCCTTATGAGATGTTTTGTTCCTCGTGTCAGTTTTGACATTTCTTCTTAAATTTACTCATAGTTATTACATGGTTTTTGTTATTATTTTAAATGGAATCTTTCCCATATAGTTTACAACTGATTTTCCTTTTATTGCTTATTAGTGGTTTGTTGTACTGTTTTCTTTTATGTGCTGTGATTTGGTGGGTAAAGTGTCCAACAAAGTTATTTTGTTTTTACTGTGAATTATACTTTGTACTTTTTTTCTTTATGATTATTTTTGCCTTGAGTTTTCATGCTGTGTATACTTAATACATACATTCAACCATTTTAACTCCTAATTTTGTGTCTCAAGATTTATAACGTTCATCTCCGTGCCTAAAGATATTTAGGTTTAGGTTTTTATACTGCTTCAGTGTTCATCAGTAAACTTTCCTACTCATCTGTGTTTATTCCTGTACTCTGTGTTGCTTCATCTTAAAGGTCCATTTTTACCAAAACCTTCTCTGTTGCTCGAGTATGCTTTCTTCCCCATTAACGTCAGATTTAGCCATGTGACTTATTTTGGCCGGTGGAATGAGAGTGAAAGTGACACATGTCATATCCTGGCAAGTGTTTTAAAAGAATCATTGCTTGAATTGCCTTTGTTTTTTGCCCTCTGCCATTAGAGTGGCCTATTACTAATGCTGTCTACCAGTTCCTGTTTGGGTTTTAGGAGAGGAGAAATTCTGCATGTGTGCACTCAGTCATGTCTGCCTCTTTGCAATTCCACGGACTGTAGCCTGCCAGGCTCCTCAGTCCATGGAATTTTCCAGGCCAGAATACTGGAATGGGTTGCCATATCCTTCTCCAGGGGATCTTCCCAACTCAGGAATCAAACCCGTGTCTCTTGCATCTCCTCCATTGGCAGGCAGATTCTTTACCACTGGCACCACCTGGGAAGGCCTAGGATTGGAGAAAGACACGTGTAATGTGAAGAAGCAAATTTTTATTTGCATAACAGTGAGGTTTTTTTAACTGCAAAATAATCTTTTGAAGCTGTCTGAAAACCTTTGTCAGTCTTTGCTATCAAATCTGATGTCTACAGGAACACTTTTTCATAATTTATCCTGTGGCTCATTCAGTCCCTTAGCATCACTGTAAATCAGCAACACAATATTTTTAATCAACATTCTTCCTGAGATAGGAAGAAGTGTCGTTAGTTCTCAACATGCTGTCAGCTCAACCCACATCTTTCTTTATTTTTTTTAGTCCATGTCTGGAGTAATTTCTCAAGTTTGAACCTACCAATTAATTTTATTTTACATAGTTTTAGGTTTCCAAATAACTTCTCTCCTTATGTATATTATTGCTATTTGATATCATTCTTTCTTACAGTCCTTCTTTATGTTATCATTTTCATTTCATCCATTCAACAACTGTCTTATCCCATGTATCCTAGAGTACAGAGACTGTGAAGGTTAAGTATTTGCTCCTTACTTGAGGGATTCAATTCCATGGCAGAGTTAGTGAGAGAAGAATAATCTAACGGTCTTTTCCCTCCCTCTCTTGTTTTATATTTTCTCAAGGTATTGTGCCATTATTGATTCTCTTCTTTCCCTTCCACCATTTTTTGATTACTATTTTCTGCAGATTTCAGTTTTTTGAATAGTATAGAAAAGTGCTATAGTCTGAATGTTTATGTCTACCCAATATTCATATGTTGAAGTTCTAATGCCTGATATGATGGCATTAGGAGGTGGGTCTTCAGGGAGGTGCTTTGCTAATGAGTGTGGAACCCTCACAAAAGAATAGTGCTCTTTTTGAAAAAGACCTTCCAGAGCCTCCTTTGCCTTCCACCACTAGATGTGAGGCTATAGCAAGTCTATAATCTAGAAAAGAGCCCTCAGTTGGCTATGCTGGCAGTCTGATGTCTGACTTCCAGCCTGCCCAATTATGAGAAATAACTTTCTGATATTTGCAAACTACCCAGTCTGTGTTGTTCTGTTAGTATCAAAAGGACTAAGGCAGATGGTTTATCTACATGTATCTGTGTGGGTTTAGGGGTTGCTGTTGTATCTGGAGAGCATTAATATTCTAAACCTCTAAAAAAGCAGAGCTCTGAAATTCCCTGGCAGTCCTGTGGTTAGGACTCAGCCTTTTTAGCTGTGGCCTGGGTTCATTCCCTGGTCAGGGAACTAAATTCTGCAAGCCCATAGTGCAGCAAAATAAATAAATAAAATAAATTAAAAAAAACACAGCTCATTTCTCCCATATTAATAGTCAGCCATATTGAACAAGTGTCTGCATATCTTTTATGTTTCTTCTTTCTTTTAAGATTTGTCTTACATGAATGAATCACCAGTTTGGGGTTATAGGTAAAGAAAAGTGAAGTGAGTGAAGTCGCTCAGTCGTGTCTGAGTCTTTGTGACCCTGTGGACTGTAGCCTACCAGGTTCCTCTGTCCATGGGATTCTCCAGGCAAGGATACTGGAGTGGGTTGCCATTTCCTTCTCCAGGGATCTTCCCGACCCAGGGATCGAACCTGGGTCTCCCGCATTGCAGGCAGATGCTTTACCGTTTGAGCCACTAGGGAAGCCCCTAAGTAAAGAAAAGTTTCCATTAAAAATAGTCTTCAAAATATGCACTGTGATATATATTTATATATTTCTATGAAATATAAATGTAAATATTTTTCTCTTCAAGTTTATTTTACAAAACATGTTCCAGTTTTATATGTGGTGGATTCACCACCACAGAAATCTGAAACCCTGTATCCAAAGGTATGGCTTTCTTGGACTCTTATGCCTTAAATACTATCCCTCCAGTTCATTTGTCCTTCGACTTACCACCCTGGGTGGGGTGGAAGAACTGATTACACCTTGTATTGCTCCCCTTCCTTCTGACATTTTTGTCTCATCATTTCCTTTAGGCTCATTTAGAGGAGTCACAGGAAGTGAACTAGTTGGGCTTTAAGAAATTTTTGTTTGAAAGCTAAATTTATCTTTGGGATTGTTCTTACTACATTTAAGATTCTATATAATATAAAATGAACATTGAGTTACCCTATCAGATTTTTGGCGTCATTGTGTATCAGTTCTTAGAGCTGAAGTGTAACTTAATTTCAGTAAGAAGGTGGTACTATGTCTGTATATTGAGGACTTTATTTTGATCAAGCTATAAAAGAAAATTGATAAGTGTTCGGTTTTGAAAGTCATAGTGCCTCTATCAATACTTTCTAGGTATATGTGGTAAATATTAAATACTTGATATGTTATTTCTCTTATTAACATGTTTGCCTGCAGTAAAATTGGAGGCCGATCTGTAACTTTAGATGAACACCGTTATTTAACTGAGATGATCTTTATTCATGCTTCTCTCTATTTACTGCCTGCTTTGCACAGGAAGGAGTTGCAGGAGCTACAGAATCTTTACAAACAGAACAGCGCACATACAGCCCAGCAAGCCGAGCTGATCCAGCAGCTTCAGGTTCTGAATATGGACACACAGAAAGTACTGAGGAACCAGGAAGATGTTCACACAGCTGAAAGTATATCGTATCAAAAAGTATGCTTTTATTCTGTCATAAAAATGTAAATTTACATGCATGAACTTATAAAAATATATAGAATTCAAATTTTTGCACATTTCAGCATCTCTTTATTACTCCCTCTTATTTGCTTCTTCAAAATTAAAAATGAAATATGGTTCAATTTGGTAATATTTAAAAGGATGTGAGTTTTCTTTATGGCTATTAAAGCTGAAACATTTAAAATATATATGCAAATTTATTCTGTAGAATATTGTTTTTATAAATTGGAGTTTTGATATCTATTGTGAAACATACTAGAACTGCAGCCTGCAAACTAGGAAGAATTTGGGGAATGGAATTTATTCATCAAGTATGATTCTAGTTTATGACCTAAAGCAATCTTTCATTACAGAATTTGTGCATTACTTTATTGGCAAATCTGCACAAACACAAATGGGTATGCTGATGAGGTCTTCAGGATCAATATTTGCCAAGGATTTTTCTCTTTTTATTTTGTGTGTTTCCTTTAAGTAGTCATTTTACTTTATAGTTGTTTAAGGAGCCCCTCAAGAAGTCTTACCCAGCTGAACAGGTATCTGACTGATTTGGCAGCAATAATTATAGGTAGTAATTAAAAAATGCTTTTATTGAAGTTTTTGTTTAGTATATATATTTATAGAAATGACTTAGTTTCTACATACATCAACCCTCTGAGATTGATGTTATTTCTTCTCAATAGTTGAGGCAGCCAAGGCTTAGAGAGGTTAAGCAGTATAATCTATGTTACTTGGGGACTTTTTTGTATTCAAACTTACACTTTTTCCAGAAAATGCACTGTGAAAATTCTGTATCAGTAATTAATATGAAATGAAACTATTAAGTAAGCCTTAAACACATATTTTCAAATGATGCTTCAAAACAGCGATTTTTTTTTACTAAATTCTGTGTTCCCTTCAAGTTTCCTTCAAGACGTGGATGATACCACACATTAGGGTAATGCCCATCCTCTTTGCTTTGAATAGAATAATTCCGTCCTTTTGGTGGGATTACCCATTGTGTTTTGGTTTCTAAACCAGACTCCATTGCTAAATTGACTTGAAAAATTAGACATTATTAGTTAACTTCAATTTTTTCTCTTTTTCACTGTGTATGAATTTAACACAGACATTTCTCCCTCTTAATTTTTGATTGAAAGCCCCCAACTCATCGCAGTTTGTATTAAAATGTATCTTTAGGGTTGCTTGTTGTTAAAATTCATAATCCTTTTCTCTCATGTGCAAATACTTTTGGTATTTCTCCTCTCAGCAATAAAGAACTTGGTAAGGTGGTAGAAAAGGCAGTATTTCTTTTGCTATTTACTTTTTCAATCTTTTGTTCTAAGATTCCTTGTTCAGTCTTGCTTAACTTAAGATGGATTGTTTAAGTCTTAATTCTAATTTTTGGTTGATTTTCCTTAGCAGCCTTTGCAGAAAGCAATCATTTTAAAAAAATAACCTACCTGAGAACTTTAATAGATTTAGTATCATTTCACATAACTGAATACTTAAACATTTTTATTTAAAGTGATTACTACCAAAGTAATACATGCTTGTGATACATTTTACAAAAATGCAAAGACCTGTAAAAAAAAAAGTTCTTTGCCCTTCTGCCTGAAGCCCTTGCCCCAGACTTTACTGCTCTTAATATTTGAGAGTATATCCTAGAGTTCCTCTGGAAGAACAGAATGTTTTAAAATTATGTCACCTTTAAAATTATATAAAATTTACATGACTATATTGTTGTAAAAGTTGAAATGATACAGAAGTACTGATAAAGCTAGTGTAACAATTTGAGTTCTCTTCCATTCAACTCAGTTCATTTTGTTTCCTTCCGCAGAGGTAATCATCTGAATAGTCATTCCAGACGTTTTCCATGTTTTATATACTGTGTATCTGTGTGCCTATACACATATCACCAATCAAACTATTTGATATTTTAAATATAAATTTGCCCTTTTTACTATTCTTAAACTTGTTTTCAAATTATATGCTTTGGGTCTATTTCCATGATGGTATGTATAGCGCTTGCTCTCCTCCTTGTCCTCTCTATGCTCCAGTAGGTGCGTGTAAAGTACATTGTGGATTTACCAGCATTTAACTTGATGATTACTAAGGTCTCCGTCTTAAAGTTTTTGTTATTATATATGTGCCTGCAGAAAGAGGTGTTCCCCATCTCTTTGACAGCATCAGTTTTTCCCTACTGGATCATTTATAACTATATATATATATAACTATATATACACACATACACACACATACTGTTATGTTTCTGATCTTCTTGGAAGAACAGAACAATTAACCAACAGCAAAAAAACCTTTGTTGACCTTACTATATCCCTTTCCCTCTCTTGCTTTTGCTCCTTTTCCAGCAGTATTCCTTGAAAGAGTTATCTTGTCTCAAAATTCTCTTCTTCCATTCTCTTTTAAACTTATTCCAATCAAGTTTTTGCCACTTTCACTTCACTGAAATTCCTCTTTTCAAAATCGTTTGTGTCTCCCACATTGCTAAGTTCAGCTGTCTTCTCGCAGTCTTCCTCTTGCCTCACTTATCAGCAATATTGTCACAGTTTATAACTCTGTCCTTTGAAGCACTTTTTTTTTTCTCCTGCCTGACAGCACATCATAGTTGTGTGGTTTTGTTCCTTCAATGTCTAATTGTTCCTTTTCTGTGTCTTTCTAGTCTTCCCTATTCACCTTGTCCTTTAAATGTTAAAATGTTCCAAGTCAAAATCTTAGGATCCTTTCTTCCCTCCTGTTTAAATTCATACCCAAGGTGATTTTATCCACTCACCTAGGCTTTCAAAATCACACTGCTCTATGCTGATGACTCTTAGTTTCAATTGGCTACTCTGGATTTCTTCCATGAACTCTAGGAAAGAGTATATCTGATTGCCTGCTTAGCATCTTTTAACTCAGTGCCTAATAAGCATCTGAAACTTCACATGTTCAAAGCTAAACTATTGTCTGCTCTGCCTTCAAAGCGTGTCTGGAATCCTACTACTTCCCCTTATTCCTGCTGTGACCACTAACTTGTCTTTCCTGAATGATTGTAATAATTCTCTACTCTGTTTCTCTGCTCCTGAGCTTACACACTTTGAGTTCATTCTCAACATAAATGCCAGAATGTCCTTGCTGAAACTTGGTTAGTTGAATCAAGTCAATCCTCTCTTAAACTGTATCTGTTGGTTTCCTGTCTGATTGAAAGTAAAATCCAAGTTCTTACTACATACACCCTGTGAGATGCTACATGATCTGGCTCTGTGTTAATCTCTGTTATCTCCTCTTTACTTTCTCTTCTTAATCTCTCCACTTTGACCACGTTTATCTTTGTTTGCCTGAACATACCAGGTATTCTTCACCTTCAAGGTCTTTGTATGTGGTTCCATTGCCTGAAATCTCTTTCCCCAGTTATCTGCATAGATGACCTTTTTACTGTCTTTATTCTTAACCTCTCATAGCTTAAATCTGTTTGTTAACAGACATTAAATAGGAAGTGTAATAATGATACATGTTCTAATAGTAGTAGAAAGAATGGGAACATACCTGGGGTAGGTTATTAGTTTAGGGATAGAAAAGGACTCTCCTTGATGAAGTGATATCAATGATGTTTATTCTGAGAAAATAAGACATCAATGAGACAGATTTCTCATAAATTTCCTAGTGAGTCAGTGCTTTTAAATGTGGAGCGGTAGAGCTTCTCTACTCCTATTTGGAATATATGTCATAATCTGAACTTTGATCTGACATACTTTTGAAACCACATATACCTTCCCCCCAGGATTATGATTGCCCTCTCCAAGAATCATTATCTATAATAATGAGAGATGTGATGGAAATATGTTTTGTTTATGAATAGCATGGAGACAAATATATTATTTAAGCTGAGGTATGAATGTAAGTCACCTCCAGCAATAATATATTAATAATGGTGAACATTTATTGAGCTTACTGTGTATCAGCCACTGGGAAAAGGGCTTTTGCCTCACTATTTAAGCCCCACACCCACCCTGTGTGGTATATTACTATAGGTATCCTTTTTTTTAAAAAAAAAAAATAGATCTGGTAACTGAGTATTGTCTAAAGTCAAACAGCTACCAGTGGCAGAACTCAAATCTAGCTAAGTTCAAGTCCAGAACTCACAATGTTAACCTGTATTATAAAGCCTATAGAATATTCAGTTATACGTAGAATAATGTGGTTTTGTCCTTAAAGGGTCTGTAATAGATTTTATAAGCTTGCATTATTCATTCTACTCAAAATTCTTTCAGTGATTAATATCTTTTAATGTTGGAGAATTTGTCTTGATATCTAAGTTAAATGTTATTCAAAAAAATTCCATTGCATTCTTTTTAATGAAAGGAGAGCCTAGCCTATTACCATCCTCTGTAAAAAGAGCCCTTACCAGTATTCTTTAGCTAGTGTTTCTCCTGAGTGTACAAATTTAATTTTCTCTATTTTGCTACAGCACTGCAGCTTTAAACTTTTTGACCTGCAAATTTTTTTTTTTTTATTAGACTTGGTCCCCCCATGCTGAAAATATTTCAGCTATGGAGTTAAGGATTTATAAATTTGGGAATGATCACATTATTTTATTTATCATGAATAAACAGTATGCTACTTCTCAGACTTCCAGTGTTCATTTACATCAAACTTTCATTCTAATCCTAGAACATTTTACTTAATACTTCTTTATTTCTTTTTCACATGTAGTTTTCTAGATTTTTTTCAATAAATTTGAGTAATCAAGTAGTCCATACAACAATGAAAGGAAATTGTTTACTTACAAATTAAGATTTGTAAATATGTTTTCACATAAATTAATTGGACCTAGCTGTAAGACTCAGGTGAGTTGAATTCAAAAAAATACTACATTAATAGTTTATCTCCAGTTTCTCCTAAATTTACTTCTCTAAGAGTTATGTCTTCTTAAATTTCTGTTTCTAATGGAGCTTTGCTGTTTCCTCTGTTCTCTTAATTCTCCTTTCTTTTTTCCCTCTCATTTCCCTTCCTTTTTTCTCACTTATTAAGGTGATTTTATCATAGTATTTATTTTATTATCTGAGAAAACAGTTGCCTTCAGTGATAAGATAAATGGAATGAGGAAGGGAGACAAAAGTTAGAAGAGCAAAGACAAAATTTTTGAGCTAAGGAAAGAGGTTTTTCACGAGGTCTCCATAGCAAGTCATTAGTCTCATATACAGATTTACCTAATACATAATGTGGGGGCTTCTCTAGAAGAGAACACCCATCAAGAGAAGTAAAAATAAGCTAGTATGTTTTCTTCCTTTGAGCATGCTGTAACCATTTATATAAGTTTTAATAGTTTTCCTGTATTTGCACGTCATCTATATGTATATATATGTGTATGATTTAAATATAGATGAAAACTATATCAGCATTTTCATCTTCTTGATCATCTAACATGTTTGGAGGTACTAAGTATGTATTTTATTGGTTTTTATTCTATTTAATGATAATTACGTGACATGAGTAATGAGCTAATATCAATCAGTCCAGGAAAATAAAGAGTTAGGTTATATACACTTTTAGATTAAACTGCATGGTAAAGCATATTCTTCTCTTCTCATTTTGTGCTATAAACAGGTATAGTTTTCACTTGTAAAATGTACTGTCTCAGTCAGAATAGCAAATAGCATACTTACATTGAAACTATTCTTCTTGAAATTTGATCATTGGGTCCCAAAGCTTATACATTTCCAAAATTTTTAAGGTAAATAATGTATCTTGTTCCTCAACACTAATAAAAATATGAGAGGATGAGTACTTCAGTCTAAGCCCCTGAAAATTAAAGGGCTTGGGGTATGGGGTGCCGTCTCTGGAGGTAACTTGCTTTATGTCCTCTAGTGAGCCTGTTAATGTTTTTTCACTTTAATTTCTTCAACAAAAAAGAACGTGAAGAACAGTAAGTGTAGTAAATTGTTATGTATTATAATGATTGATACTTCTAAAGTACATATGGGAATCTATGATTAAATATTTATAGGCCAGAATCTTCCCAAAGATTCTGATCTATTCCAGCTTTTTGGACTATTAGAGGGAAGTATTATAGAGAAAAGTGCCTCTCTGGAAACTTCTGAAAGTGACTGTGATTGCTAATAGAGAAAAAGGATGCCTATCAGGATTCCAAAACCTGTGCAGATGAATGCATTTTTTGTGTTAGCTAATTTACTCACTTGAGAATAGTTTTTTTACTCACTCTGCTGTTATTAATGGGTTGAGAGTAAGATGGTGTCTAACAACGGGACCAAAACATCCTAAACCTCTGCCTTTTTGCAGGATCTCCTAGAGAAACAAACATTCTGTCATCCTGAGGCTTTGTCACCAAAAACACTTTAGAAATAAAATAGCCTCCCTGAAGGCTTTTCTGGCCACATTTCCTGTGGACTGGAGACGAGAATTAAAAATGGCTCTCTACTCAAAGTCCAGAGCTGAGTCATCTTTTTGGTATTAAACAAGTGAAGTGCCATCAAGAAAAGGGCAAATAGGAGATGTCTATTTGAGAAAGAATTAGGGAATAATAGAGTTTGTCCCAATTCCTGGAGTAAGGCTGGTCTAGATCATCTGTTTCAGGTTCTTAGAAGTTTTTTTTTTTTTTTTCACCTGCTGCTTGGAAGGATGGATATTTTCAGAGAATGTAGAGCTTGCCTTTGTGTCTAGAGTAACCCACCCAGTCATATGAGATCAAGCCAGGGCAACTTCTGAATAGGAAGTACAACTGTGTAAATTTAATGGCTGAGAGAGCCAAATAGCAAACACAGGAGGAGAGCTGTTAGTCTTCAATTTTGTGGAAGCAAGGAAGGAGAGAAGAGACAAGAGATATGAAGATAGAGCTTTTTTCCATGAAGGAATAGGCCTAGGAGCCTTACATCTGTGAAGGAAGGTCCTAAGTCATAACACGCAAGAGAAGAGTATGCCACATTTACAAATGCCAAGTAAATTGGTCCTCCTTCCTGATGACACACCATCATTATGCCTGCACCTTGGGCAATGGGATGGAAACTGTTGCCAATCCTAACTGATGTTCCTGAGATTCTTAAATACTTGAAATCTGTAGATTCTTATTAGAATTTTACTGAGGTATAATTTGAAAACTGTATGTTTTAAAGTAATATTATGTCCTGTTATTTTCCTCCAAAAAGTTTTTCTGATTAGGTAAAAACTGGTTAGTATTGAGAAAGCATAGAAATAAGAGGGAAAGGGGTTAAATAATCTTTAACTGAATAAGTGACTCTGTGTGCTATTGGGCACTCATCCTAGCTTCAGTTCTTTCTGGTCAACGTAGTTCTTGTCTTTAGATTTTGCTTTTTTCTTTTCTACCCTGAACTCAATCATGGAAGCAGCAGCAAAGCACAGGTAGGTCACTGTAAGGCCCAATCTGATCCCTCCATCATTCCACAAAGCTGTCAGGTTCCTACTTTCTTCCCTTCTAGAATATCCGATAGTATCAGCTGTGGAAAGGACACTGGACATATTCCCTGGTATAAAGGTAATTGGAAGGGAAAGCACAAATTTTTATTCTGCAATACTTTATAAATCATAAAGACAACCCTTTCTTTATAAAAATTATTTTAGACTGACTGTAATGTGAAATGGGTTATTTAAAGTATTTATATTAATATAGAGGTATAATCTTTACAGAAAATAAAAACTATATTGAACTAATTGCGTATCAGAGGAGTGATTTGGAGGGTCTTATTTTTATGACAAAGTATATATCTGAAGAAAAGCATTTAAAAAAGATTTCACAAATCTTTTCTTTGAAACTTAAAAAAGTAAACTATTGTGTACAAACAAAATATTCTGCCAACTTTTCTCTAGTTACATTTCTTCACATGAAGCAAGGCCAACTAGTCTGATTCTCCCTGTCTCCAACTGGATAAGCAAACCTAAAAACCTGTTGTCTTAACATAATTTTGAAATTCTGTCTTTGGGGATTTTGCTTTTGTTATAACCTCACTGACTCACTATTAGCCCTATTTTTTTATTTTAAAGCAGATATAATTCTTGGGTTACATTCCCAATGTCATCAGCAAATATGTGTATATATACACACACACAGATTTTGAAAAAATCAGAATGAGCTACTACAAATTGAATTATATATCATTAAATCACAATCACAAGTTAGGATTTTCATCACCAAGTAAGTTCGTTTGTTTTGGAGGAATACCATTGTTTACCATGTATGACTCTATGCCACCTTATACTGTCTCACAGTCTTAATAAACCCTCAATATAAATTTATTTAATTCATGTTGCCTTGAATTAAAAATTTTTTTAATTATCTGTCATCACTTTGGAACACTGATTCTATTTTTATCACTCTGATCAATGTCTTCAGTGATTTCCTGTTTTCTACAGGAACAAATCCGTCTTCCTTAATCTGGCATTCAAGGGTCTTTGCATTCCTTCTGCAGTCTCATTGGCTGGCTTTATCTCCTATTCCTTCTGCTTCCTCCTCTACTTTAGCAGGAGATGCTAGTTTTACTAAATGGGAATATATCAGTCAACTTTAATGAACCCTCAATAAAAGTTTATTTATTTTCTTTCAAATGTATATTTTGGGTCCATTTAGGCTAATATAACTTACGTTCCCTTTCTGTTTCTTCCTACCACTGTACATATATTTTTTTTTTTCAGCATTTATTTTAACTTTAGAATGACTTTTTTGTTTTCATTCAGTTTCTGTAATATCATTACGGCTCAGTTCAATTCCGTTTTTTGTCATGACGATTAATATAGCTAGCTTAAAATGTTTATATGCCTATATTACAGCTGGCTAGTAAAACATACTGTCTTTTTAACATCAGTTGAAGTTTTATATTGGCATGTGGTTATATCATTTGGTTTCCCATTTGTTTATATATTGCTTTTCCTCTTAAGACTATTAAGATAACTTGAGGGCAAGGAGTATGTCATATATAGACATATGTATGAATATGTTCGTATATATATATAGATGTATTTATTGATTATTTATAAATTTGGATATATTTTTTAAAACAGCTTTACAATGAATTACATATTTGTTTTGAAACCACAAAATCAAGTGAAGCTATGCTCCGACAAAGTCTTGTTACTCTTCAGGATCAGCTATTTCAAAAAGAGCAAGAAAATACTAAATTAAAAGAAAAGCTTCAGCAATCACAAGAAGCATTCTGTTCTTTACCTCGAGAATGTGATTCAGACCGCTCAGAACAGGTGAGAGACATTTTCTAAAAATGTTTCTCTGTATAATATCATATTAAACTATTTACTACAATTGACTGAAATACAAAAGTTAAATAAATTTGCATATATTAGAATATATGTGGCAGATTTGCATTGTTTTTTATCATACTCTTTAGAAATGAATATTTTATATGGCGTGGATTTGTGTAGAAATACAGGGGTTATCTTGTACAGTTATTGGGTTGAAACTTTTGGCTGATATATGAAAATGAAAAGGAAATTAATAGGTCATGCCCCTTTTGAGATCTTTTTATTGAATGAGATAATGGAATGAAAATCTGGAAGTCTCATAAAAGTACTTGACTTAATTCCTGGTGTGTGGTGAGTGAGTGAGTACTGTGAAAGTCGCTCAGTAGTGTCCAACTCTTTGCAACCCCATAGACTATACAGTCCATGGAATTCTCCAGGCCAGAATACTGGAGTGGGTAGCCTTTCCCTTCTCCAGAGGATCTTCCCAACAAGTTAATACCATTTAGTCTCAATTCTGTCAGTACCTTGATGTATGATTTGGGGCAGATCAGTTGATTTTTCTACCTATTTCCTGTCCAATTAAGTGAGGTAGTACAAATGTACAGATAAATAAGCAGGTTTAGGATTCAAATAAACCTGGGATCAAATTGTAGCTCTGCCTGTGAGCTTTGTGAACTTGAACTCACTTCTTAACCCTTTTAGCTAAAGTTTCTTTGCAGATAAAATATTGATATTAATGCTTTGTCATAGAGTTTTGTGAGGATTAATGAGGTAATGCATGTTAAACACAGAGCTTGTCGTATAGAAAATATCCAGAGGTACCTCATTCAGATAGTTTTCAAGGTAACTTTCAGCTCTAAATACATATTATTAAAAAATCTTACTCCTGTTAGTTTATTTAATACACTCAGCATTTCTTTTAATTTTAGAATTTAAAGAAACGAAATTAACACATTTATATAATTGGAAGCTTTAAAGTTTATTGGTGATCCTTTAATAATAGTTTTTCAACCCAGCATATTTTGTCTTGCTAACAAGCAGTTTTTAAATTTGTATTGTATATATTATATTTTTTGGACATCAAGTGCACAGAATTGGATTAGTCATAAAATTTATATCATGACACAGTGTTATGTTACATGTATATTTATTTTAATTGTCACTTTTTTAATTACCCTTGGTCCCACCAGCTAATCCAAGGGTAGGAAATTATTGATAGCTTATATCTACTTGTATCCTTCACCCATTACTGCTACCCTGATTCTCTCCATCAGAGGTAACTACTGAACTATTTATCATTTTAATTATTTTTTATAAAGTTTTATTCCATAAAATTTTATGAGGAAGTAGAATATGGCTGTTTTGCCATTTATAAAATGTGTTAAATTGTGCTGTTTCCTGGGTTTTGGCAATTTTCACTTATCACTGTATTAAGATTTACCTATGATGTTTAGTATAACTGTTCATTTATTTTTACTGCTATACAATACTGTCTGTGATTATATCATAACTACTTAGCCATTCATTTGTAGATGAGTATTAGGGTTATTTCCAGTGTTTTGCTATTATGAATAATGCTACAATTGACATTTTTGTACATGATTCTTAGCATACACATGCAGCATTTTTGTGAAATAAATATCTCAGAATAGAAATTCTAGGTTTAGGATATGAAAATGTTACTTTCACAAAATGCTGGTCACTTATTTTTCAAAGTGTTTTTCATCCATTTTACTTATACCAATAATGTATTTGGTTGATTTTCATCCTCACCGCTTGGTATTGTCAGACTTAGTTTGTTGACAGCTGCTGAATTAGTATAAAATAATATTATTTTTATCATCATGTATTTATCACTGATAAAGCATATTTTTGTGATTACTAGCCAATTGAGTGCTCTCTTCTGCTAAGTGTCTATTTCTGTCTTTTATCCGTTCTTCTATTGGCTTTTTTCTTACTGATTTTTAAATATTCTTTAAATGTTTTTGATATTAATCTCTAATAGGTTAAATATGTGGCAACTATCTTCTCTTAGTGTGTACCTTGTCTTTTGATTTTCTCTAACATGTCATACATGAACAGAACTTCCTAATTTTAATTTAGAAAAAGTATTATTTTATAATTAGTGCTCATTTAAGAAATCCTTTCCTACTCCAAATATGGAAATATTTATATCTCTGTTTCCTTCAAAAAGTTTTAAGGCTTTGCTTATATCATTTATATTTATAAATCATTTGGAATTGTGTTTCATATATTGTTTAAGGTAAGGATGCATTTTATTTATTTATTTTTTCCCCAAGTAATAGTCAGTGGATCAACCCACTGGATGATCCCCTTTCTTCCTGTGTAGTGTTGGGCTACCTCTATCATATATCCTATATTTTATTTAATTTCATTGAATATTTTATTTTATTTAGACTTTCTTTCTAAACTGTTTTCTCTGTATTCTTAGACAATGCTACATCATCTTAATTAGCATAGCTTCATAGTAAGTCTTTATATTTGATAGATCTACTTTCTTACTATTCTTTAAAGTGTCTTGGCCATGTTGGCACTTAGCACTTAAATATATTTTTAAAGATAATTTATAGTTTCATGAAAACACAGTTGAGAGTTTTTGTAAACAGTTTTACTGAAGGGTAACATACAAACAGTTAAGTACAAACCTTAAGTGTATAACTCAATGACGTTTCACAAATTGAACACATCCATATAATACTATTCAGATCAAGAAATAGAATATTATCAATATTCAATAGACCTCCATAATGTTCATAATAAGTAGCAACCCCTGCAACATAACCACTGTTTTTACTGCTATCATCATTGATTAATTTTTCTTATTTTTGAAACTTAATAGTATTTCACCTTTAAACACTATATGCTGTGGATTTTTTGTAAATATCCTTTATCACATTAGGAAGTTCCTGTCTTTCATAGTTTGATGGAAGCTTTTCATGAACAGGTATTGATTGTATAGAGTGCATTTTTAAAAATTTATTTTTTATTGAAGGATAATTGCTTTACAGAATTTTGCTGTTTTCTGTTAAACCTCAACATGAATCAGCCATAGGTATACATATATCCCTTCCCTTTTGAAACTTCCTCCCATGTTCCTCCCCATCCCACCCCTCTAGGTTGATACAGAGCCCCTTTTTGAGTTTCCTGAGCCATACAGCAAATTCCCGTTGGCTATCTATTTTACATATGGTAATATAAGTTTCCATGTTACACTCTCCATACATCTCATTCTCCGCTCCCCTCTCTCTGTGTCCATAAGTCTATTCTGTATGTCTGTTTCTCCATTGTTGCCCTATAAATAAATTCATCAGTACCATTTTTCTAGATTCCATATATATGTGTTAGAATACAGTATTTATCTTTCTCTTTCTGACTCACTTTACTCTGTATAATAGGTTCTAGGTTCATCCACCTCATTAGAACTGACTCAAATGCATTCCTTTTTATGACTGAGTAATATTCCATTGTGTATATGTACCACAACTTCTTTATCCATTCATCTGTCGATGGTCATCTAGGTTGCTTCCATGTTCTAGCTATTGTAAATAGTGCTGCAGTGAACAATGGGATACATGTGTTACAATGCATCTTTTACAGTGATGCTAAGGCTTTTCTTATGTATTCTGTTAGGTGGTTTATTACATTTATTGTTTTTCAACTATTATTTCAGTTTTGTACTTTTGAAATAAACCCAACTTCATTGTAATATTTTTTTATTTTCATATTACTGGATTCAGTTTGCTAATATTTTTGTTAGGATTCTTGCATCTGTATTTATGAGGGATATTGGGCTTTTCCTTTCTTGAATGTTTCATGTTAGATTTTGATATTAAGTTGATGCTGGTGTTCTAATGTGAATTAAAAGTGTTCTCTTTTTCACTTTACTAGAAGAGTTTGTATAAGACTATTTCTTTCTTACTAAATACTGAATGCTTTCCTTCTTACATAAGGAACAAGTCAATTATATTCAGCATTACACTGGAGATTCTAACTAGTACAATAAGGCAAGAAACAAATAAAATCATACTAATTAGAAATAAGGAAGTAAAACTCTTTTTATTCACAGAACCTGAGCATCCGTATAGAAAGCCTACTGAGTCTATGATGAAGCTCCTAGAAATAGTAAGTAAACTTAGTGGTGTTGCAAGATACAACATCAATTTACAAAGCTCAATTATGTATCTAAATATTAGAGACAAATAATTAGAAATTGAAATTTAAGAAGACCGTTTATAATAACATCAAAGCCTGTGTAATAATTAAGGATGAATTTGACAAAATGTGCCCCAGAGTTGTACAGTGAAAAGTACAAAACATACCAGAGTGAAATTATAAGACATATATAAGTGGACAGCTATCAGTTCTCCCTCAATTGATCTATTATGTAATCACAATAAAAATTCCTGGAAGCTATATTTTCTAGATAAGTACCAGCCAAGACTAGAATTTATAAGGAAATGCAAGGGAACTAAAAGAACAAAATCAAGTATAATAAATAAAGTTGGACTTACACTACCCAATTTTGAGACATATTTAACAAGCTAAAAAATCAAGATTGTGGGTGTAGTGTTCACATGAAGATTGACAAAATAATTGATAAAATAGGATAGAGTCCAGAAAAATACCCACTAGTATGTGTCTCTTTACCTCATGAAATGTAGTGTAAGTCACTTTGTTCTTTTTAAAGAATTCTTTATATCCTTGCTCTTAGTATTAGCTTGTCAGTTTTACAAATAAATATTCAGTTAGAAATGTTTCTAGTTTCCCTTGTGATTTTCTTTTTGCCCCTCTAGTTATTAGGAGATATATTTTTTAATTTTGAAATAATGTGTTTTTCTCCTTGTATATCTTATTTTTATTCACTTCAAATATACTTCTATTATGGTCAGAGATAGTACTCTATAGTATTATTGTATTTGGAAATTTATTGAGACTTGTTGTATGTCCCAGCATAGAATTTTGGTGAACTTACTGTTGGTTGATACCTGAAAATAATATGTGATTTGCATATTGGCTTGAGTTTCCCTTAAATATCAGTATTAATTATGTCATTGTGGTTGGTAGTGTTCAGATCTTATGTATTTAGTGATTTTTATCCTTAGGTTTAAATCAACTTTTCTGTCAGCTGCTGAGAGAAAATCTTACAGTATGATTGCTTTTCTCTTTAATTTTGTCAACATTTGCTTCATGTATTTTGAAGCTGTTTTACTAGGGGCATACGTATTTATAATTGTCATGTCTTTCTAATTAATTGAGCCCTTTGCTATTGTAAAACGTTACTTTTAACTATAATAATACTCTGTTGACTTGAAATCAAATTTTATGATGTTAATTTAATCAATCAATCTATTTAATGGTTACATTTTCCATGGTAGTATACCTTTTCCCATGGACAGAGGAGCTTGGTGGGCTGCAGTCCATGGGATTGCAAAGAGTCAGACATGACTGAGCCGCTTCACTTACGCTTTATACCTTTTCCCATTCTGTAAATTTCCATCCATAGGTGTCTTAATATTTAAAGTGTACATAGTTAGATCCTGTTTCTGTTCATGCTAGCAATTTCCTTTTCATAGCAACGTTAATACATTTAAATTTAATATGATTATTTATATGGTTGTGTTGAGGTGTACCACCTTACCATTTGTATTCCATTTGTCCTGTTTGTTGGTTCCTCTGTTCCTAGTTCCTTCCTATTTTTCTGGGTTAATTGACTGTTTATATATATATATTTTAAAGTAGTTTTAAAAATGTCACTTTTCTGTATTCTGGACTCCAGTGTTTCTGACAATATAACTGGGAATTTGTTTCCTTGTTACCAACAGTTAAATGTTATGTGTCAGTTTTGTCTGGATTTTTTTCCCTTCAATATTTAACCTTTGATATTAAGCATTTTAACTCTGATGTTCCCAAGTATGATTTTCATTGTGGTCATCCTTCTTGCAATTTGATGAGCTTCTTGATTTCTGTAAATAATACTTTTTTTTTTTTTAACTGAATTGGGGAAATTTTTGACATTATTTTGTCAAGCATTTTTCTGACCTCTCTCTTTTCCTTTTGAAAATTCCCATTTTACTTATGTAAGACTTTTCAACATTACCCCGAAGACTGATGAGTCTCTCCTCATTTTTTAAAATCTTCCAATCTGTGTTTAGTTAATTTATATTAAATTTTATTCAAGTTAACTGACATTTCTGTTATCTCCAATTTTTCTATAGGTCTTTTCTATGAGTTATTCTATAAATATTATACATTTCAGTTCTAGAATTTTCATTTGATTCATCACTCTATTATATTTTATATATGTATCTGTGAAGTTTTCCTATTTAATCTTACAAGCACATTTTTTTCCTTTTGGTCCCTATTATAATAGTTAAAGTAGATTCTTTAAAATCATTATCTTTTTAATTATATCTTTTGGGTCTTCTTGGATTTAATTACTTAGTGATTTTCCTTTGCTTTAAATACAGGTCATAATGTTTTGTCTGTGTCTAACAATTTTGGATTATTTAATGTATATAGTAACAGATATTTTATAGAAATTCTGCTTTCTGACATGTTACAGTACTCATAAGTTCTGAAATTCTTCCCTCCAGCTGCCTCCTTTCCTCTCTTTCTCTCAGAATTTAAATAAGTTAACCACCAAGCCCTGATTTCTTTCAGATAGAAACAGTTAAATTGCTTTTAAGTTCTTTTATCTGGATTGCTTAGAGTCTTTGCCGTGTGTCAATACTTCAGGTATCAGTCATAGTTTTGACTGTCACCCTTCTAGAATTTTCCTTCTTTATAGCTACAGTGGTGGACTCAACTTTGTCCTGAACTTCTTCAAGGCAGTAAAACTGAAAGTTACTATTGGAATTTTAGCATTCCCACATCATGTCTGGTATGAGCCTGTCTTGGATAAAAATTCACAAAAATGGGAAACTTACTCAGAATATTCTATTTTTCCAGTATCAGTTCTTGTTCAGAGTCTTCCTGTATTTGATCATTCTCTGTTACCTTCAGGTAGTTGTTTTTATATTTTGCTTAGAGTTGAAATAGTTTTATGCAGGAGATTTAACCTGATAGAAATCTACTCAGCCACTGTAAATGGAACTTCCCAGTCATTCACTTTTTAGAGTGTATTTTAACTAACTTACTTAACTTACTTCAGGGTGTATTTAATTTTTCACACAATGCAAGAAACTTAATACAATCTGACTCCTTTGTCTCACCTATTTTGCTGTTGTTATCTTGCATTTTAATCCTACATATATTCTTATTATGTAAGACATTATTATTAAAAAAATCAGTATTCACTGAGAATTTTTATCCCTTTGGAAGCTCTTCATTCTTTTCTGTAATTCTGTGTTTCCCCCTAGGATCTTTTGCCTTAAGCATTTTTTAAAAGTTACTTTTTTTTTTTTTTTAAATGACGATCTGCTGACAGTGAATTCCCTCATTTTATATTGTTAGAGAATGCCTTTTGCCTTCCTTTCTGACTAGTATTTTCAGGTGGTTCAGTTCAGTTCAGTTCAGTTGCTCAGTTGTGTCTGACTCATTTCGACCCTATGAATCACAGCACGCCAGGCCTCCCTGTCCATCACCAACTACCGGAGTTCACTCAGACTCACGTCCATCGAGTCAGTGACGCCATCCAGCCTTCTCATCCTCTGTTGTCCCCTTCTCCTCCTGCCCCCAATCCCTCCCAGCATCAGAGTCTTTTCCAGTGAGTCAGCTCTTCGCATGAGGTGGCCTAAGTACTGGATTTTCACCTTTAGCATCATTCCTTCCAAAGAACACCCAGGACTGATCTCCTTTAGAATGGACTTGTAGAATTTTTTTCTTTGTTTTAAAGTTGATACTCCTTGTCTTCTGGCTTCCATATTTTGAGTTGAAAAGACAGCTCTCTCTCCTTTGAAAGTAATGGATCCATTCTCTCAATGTTGTTGTTTAGTTGCTAAGTTGTGTTTGTCTCTTTTGTTACCCCATGGACAGTAGTTCACCAGACTCCTCTCGGTCCATGGTATTTCCCAGGCAAGAATGCTGGAGTCGTTTGCCATTTCTTACTCCAATTCTCTGATTAACTTTTCATGTTTTCTCTATTTTTGGTTTTCAATGGTTTTAACATGTGTGCTGGTGTTTCTGATTTTTTTGTGCTTTCAAGTTTATTTAAAGTTTTTTCTTCCTATATAGAGTTTTTTGAATTCTTGGAAAATTCTTGCTAAATATCTCTTCAAATATGACTTCTACATATTCTTTCTTTGCAGTTCTTGAGAGATTTCAGTTTCTTTTTTTGTTGTTGTTTTTTTTTAAATATGTTTATTTATTTTAATTGGAGGTTAACTACTTTACAATATTGTATTGGTTTTGACATATATCAACATGAGTCCACCACAGGTATACCCGTGTTCCCCATCCTGAACCCCCCTCCCTCCTCCCTCCCGGTACCATCCCTCTGGCTCGTCTCAGTGCACCAGCCCCAAACATCCAGTATCATGCATCGAACCTGGACTGGTGATTCATTTCATATATGATATTATACATGTTTCATGTATGATATTATACATTATATGATATTATACATTCTCCCAAATCATCCCACCCTCATCCTCTCCCACAGAGTCCAAAAGACTGTTCTATACATCTGTGTCTCTTAGACCATTCTACCATGTGCTGTGTATCTTTGATGACTCTTTAGTATCTTCAAAGGTTTTTTTTTTTCCCTCTTTACATCGACCTTTAACTTTCTTCAGTTCATTCATCCTCTCCTCTGTTATGGGCAGTCTGATGTTGTATCCATCTATTAAATTCTTGAATAGAATGTATATTCTATTTTTGTTGGATGAAGTGTCCTAATTGTCTGTGAGATCTATTTGACTTGCCGTGTTTTTCAAGTCTTGCGTTTTCTTGCTTATCTTCTGTCTAGTTGTTCTGCCCTTTATTATTTGTCTATTTCTTTCTTCAGTTCTGTTCATTTTTGCTTGACACATTTTGGGGCTCTGCTTTTAAGTACATATATATTTATAACTGGAATATCTTATATTTAGAATATATTGGAATATTTTATATCTTCTTATATTTATCATTTTTAAATGTCAGTGACAATTTTTGTCTAAAGTCTATTTTGTCTGATATAATTTATTTTAATTTCCTCTCCATGTTGCGATGTAAATAACATATAACACTGTATTAGTTCAAAGTGTACAACATACTGATTTCATGTCAAAATGTTAGCCACAATAAGTTTAGTTAACGTTTGTGACCTCACTCAGTTACAATTTATTTCTTTTGAAGAAAACAGTTCACCTGATACTATAACAGCATTGTTAACTGGCTGTACCCCAATACAAAATGTTTTTGGTGTTAAAAAAATCTCTCTTAAGCAAGTTGCAGAAATAGGATATTGTTAACTATAGTCACCATGCTGTATGTTGTATCCTTATTACATATTTATCTTGGAAGTTTGTACTTTTTAGTCACCTCACACTTTATCCCCAGCCCCTGCCACCAGTCTCTGGCAGCTGCCTATCAGTTCTCTATTTCTGTAAGTTTTTCTTAGGTTCCGTTTCTTCATAATTCAGTCAAGGAGAGTTGTATATTTCTAGGAATTTATCTGTTCCTTCTGAGTTATCCTTTTTTTCTTTGGTGTATAAATTGTTCAGAGTAGTCTCTAATGATCCTTTGTATTTCTGTGGTGTCAGTTGTAACATCTTGTCTTTCACTTCCAATTTTCTTATTTGAGTTCTCTTTATTCTTGTTAAGTCTAGCCAAGTTTTATGAATTGGTTTATGCTTTTTAAGAAACAGCTCTTTGTTTCATTGATCTTCTTAGTTGTCCTTTTAATCTCTATTTCATTTGTTTCTGTTTTGATCTTTCTTTCTTCATTCTACTAACTTTGGGCTTAGGTTGTTCTTTTTTTCTATTCTTTGAGATATAAAGTTAGAATGTTCTTTAGAGCTGTTTTCTTTTTCTTAATATAGGTGTTTATCATTACGAACTTCCTTAAGATTGCTTTTGCTGCATCCCATACATTTCTGTATACTGTATTTCCTTTTGTGTTTGTCTCAAGATATTTTAAATTTTTTATTTTGATTTATTTTTAATCATTGGCTGCTCAGTATCATTTTGTTTAATCTCCACATATTTTTGAATTTTCCAGTTTTTTGTTTATAATTTTTTGTTTTATACCATTATAGTTGAAAAGGATGCTTGATATGACTTCAGTCTTATAAAATTCATTAAGACTTGTTTTACAGCCTAACATAGGATCTATCCTGGAGAATATTATACATGCCCTTAAGAAGAATATGTATTCTTATGCTTTTGGCTGGAACCTTCTGTACATATGTGTAAGGTTCCTCTGATCTAATGTGTCATTTAAGTTCAGTGTTTCCCTTTGACTTTTTGTCTGGATGATGTATTCATTGTTGAAAGTAGGATATTGAGTCTCATACTATTGTTCTGTTGGTGTCTATTTCTCCCTTCAAATCTATCATTATTTGCCTTCCATATTTAGGTCCTCCTATGTTGGCTGTATAAATACTAATAAGTGTTATATCTTTGTGTTGGATTGACCCCTTTATTATTTTGTGATGACCTTCCTTTTCTCTTTTTCCAGCCTTTGGCTTCAAGTCTATTTTGTCTAATATAAAGTATAGCTCCTCCTATACATTTTGGTTTCCATTTGCATGGAATTATCTGTTTCCATCCCTTCACATTCAGTCCACGTATATCTTTAAATTTGAAGTGAATTTGAAGTGAAGTCTGTTTCCTTCCTGAGGTTAGGGAAGTTTTCAGTCATTATGTCTTAAAATAATCTTTCTTCCCTTTTCTCCCTCTTTTCTCTTTCTGGGATTCCTATAGTGTGAGTATTGTTCTACTTAGTGGTGTCTCATGAGTTCCTTAAGCTATGTTCACTCTTTCTCATTCCTTTTTTTCCTTTTGCTCCTCTGATTTCCTGTCTCTGAGTTTGCTGATCCTTTCTTTTACTTCATGTAGTTGTCCATTGACCCCCTCTACTGTATTTTTCAGTTCAATTGTATTCTTTAGCTCTGATTTGTTTGGTAAGTTCTTGTATTTTTTATTTCATTGTTGAAATTTTTCCTTTGCTTTTGCGTTGTTTTCTTTGTTGAACATCTTTACAGCCATTATTTTGGCGTCTTTATCAGGTAAATCACTTATCTCCATTTCCCTAAAGTCTGTTTCCGGGGTTTTATATTGTCCTTTTGTTTGGAACATATACCTCACTTTTTTGTTTTTTTCTTTTCTTGTTCTTTTCATTTTCCTTGACTCTTTATGTTAGTTTCCATGCATTTGATAAAATAGCCACCTCTTCTAGACAGAGGTGAAATCATGTAGAAGATGAAACTTATCCTTCCACTTGACCTTAGCTCTTGATTATCTCTCAAACTTTTGTGATTGTCCAAACACCCTTCTTCATTCTTAGTAGCTCCCAGTAGTTGAGAGTGTGCCAAGATTTGTCAGTGTCCCATAGGGGAGAATGTCAGTCAGCACCCAGATGCACGCTGATTGAAAGTCAGACTTTCAACCAGCAGCTTTTACATTATGCAAAGATACCTCTTTCAGGGAAGGACTGACAGAATGACATTTTTTTCTGCTCACTTTGTATTGAGCCCTCAAAGGACAGCCAGTTGAGAACTGTTTCTTATTTTTGCCACACACAAACAGACACATATGCAAATACATATGAAATACAAGGACATTTTTCAAGATGATAGATATGTTTATTAACTTGATTATGGTGATGGTATTGGGGTGAATGCCTATATCGAAACTTACTGAGAAACATATATATACATATATATATCAAATATGTGTAGTTTTTTTGTAAATCAGTTATACTTCAATAAATCTCAAAATAAGAGATGAAAAAAAAAAAACCTGTTTCTTGTTTGCTGCAGTCCTGTTGAACGTGTGGATGCAAACCTCACCGGCCACTAGTTAAGCAATAGAGAGGTGCATTCCATATGCAGCTGCTGCAAAGCTTGGGCACCATATGGGTCCCTAAATCTAATCTTCTTTCAAGGAGAGATACTGGTGACCTGGAATAGGGCAGAGGGAGTGCGAAGATGGCACTAATTGGCCTAGGTTGGCTACTTGTACTCATGTAGCTGGAAAAGCCCAAGATGGTTGTTGTTGTGCTCAAGGTTCTGATGTAGGCAAAGTGTGATTTATGCAACTGGCGTCTTAAACTTGTGTAGCTGCAGATACCTTGGATAGCTTCAGTGTGATTCCTGGCTTCAGCATGAGTTTGGGTCAGTGGTACAGATGGGGTGGCTGCTATCATCAGCTAACTCAGAAACCTGTGGGACAAAGACTAATTAGATCTGAAAGGATCAATGATGAATCATGGCCATTGGCTTCATCAGTGGTGAACTCTGCTAAGGTTGTCTGCAGAGCAGATCTCTGTGAACCACCCATCACTCTGCTGCCTATTTGTTAAAAGTAGCCTCTGCATTTCTTCCTTGTTACTAGCTGGCTCAATATGTCTCAGCTTTGCTGGTCTAGGTAGTTTGAAACTGAAGTTGAACTTTGGTGTAATGACCTGAGAGGCTATTGAAGCTGGTTGTTCATGTGTCTCTTCTTTTCCTGGTGAGAGGAAATTTTTCTAGCTTGGAAGTTCCTTCTTGGTGCTGAATAATGCCAACATAGGATATGGAATGATGTGGACAAGATGAACTTTTCTTTCTTTTCTTGTGCAGTTATTCTGTTTTTTTTTTTTTTTTTTTTTTTTTTTCCACTGTGTTGCTAAAACTTACTAAATGTACCCTAGAGACATCCCAGAGCTGTTTTTGCCCATGGAGACTGTTCACTAGTTGATCATGGGGAGACAGAGAAGCTAGGTTCTCCTATGTCACCTTTTTTTACCCCACCACAACTGTTACTTCTTTTTAATACATGTGTTTTTGTGTAACAGGTTACTCCTACTATTAACAAGATTACTTTGCTGGAGTATTAATATCAAGGGACATGACAGTATTTCAGCCATGAAGTTTATATACATAAATGTTAGCTTATGATTTATATTGTATATAGCTCAGCCATATTTCTCCTAAAGTTTAGTTAAACATGGTTTTCCTTTTCCTTTGGCATAGTTTTGAATGGATTCATTCTAAGCAGTGGTTAGAGTATGGACCCTATCTTTGAAATTATGATTGTTAACAGAGAAAAATGACAAATAATAACTATTTGTAAGAGTGGTTTTTCAAAGAGATTTATTTAGTCCTTTTTGCAATAAATATTAATATTTTACCTATAAATTTAAATAAGTTGCATTTTAGAATTATAATGTGATGTATTTTATGTGTATATGGAGTATATATGTTCCTTTAGTTTCTCATACTGGTTGATATTTCTCAGAATCTGACCTAGACTTTCCTAAATCTGCTTTAATTAAAAAGTGCAGTTTGTTGTTTTAAGTTTGATCATTAGATTCATTAGTGGAATAGTTAAGACCAATATTGTTAATTATACTTGTACATATGTATATATAACATTTATATATTTTTTCATAAATATTAGGTATTAGAATGACATATAGTATATGGATACAGCTGTCAAATAAATGTTTTCAGGATTGGTCAGAATAGTATTTGTATTCAACTTTGAGGAAATTCAGGTTGAGACATAGAAAGGAAAAGTTCAAAATAATTTTTCTCTCCCTTATATAATTGGAGTTTGAAAGAGAGGTGGATAGATATTAGTTAGACATTGTTCAGCATGTTTCTCTGAATGAGAATTTTTATGTAGCTAATGAAATGACCTTAAAATATATACATTTTACAGAACTATAGAATAGTGACTCTTCCATTATTTGAAAGACCGGTGTAGATATTTAAAAATCAGATTTTTGAAATGAAAGTTGATTTTTCATGTATTAAGCACATTTTCTTTAAAATTTTATTGCAAATGCAATAATCATACTATTAGCCAGAACTCTCTATTAATTGATATATCTAAACTTACTTTACAAATATTTACTGATATCCTACCATGTGTTGGGCACTGATAGTTCTTGGTGATAAGAAAGCTTTGCTGCTGCTGCTGCTAAGTCGCTTCAGTCGTGTCCGACTCTGTGCGACCCCATAGACAGGAGCCCAACAGGCTCCCCCGTCCCTGGGATTCTCCAGGCAAGAACACTGGAGTGGGTTGCCATTTCCTTCTCCATTGTGTGAAAGCGAAAAGTGTAAGTGAAGTCGCTCAGTCGCATCCGACTTCTAGCGACCCCATGGACTACAGCCTACCAGCCTCCTCCATCCATGGGATTTTCTAGGCAAGAGTACTGGAGTGGCTTGCTATTGCCTTCTTGCTGCTGCTGCTGCTAAGTCGCTTCAGTCGTGTCCGACTCTGTGCGACCCCATAGACAGGAGCCCAACAGGCTCCCCCGTCCCTGGGATTCTCCAGGCAAGAACACTGGAGTGGGTTGCCATTTCCTTCTCCATTGTGTGAAAGCGAAAAGTGTAAGTGAAGTCGCTCAGTCGCATCCGACTTCTAGCGACCCCATGGACTACAGCCTACCAGGCTCCTCCATCCATGGGATTTTCTAGGCAAGAGTACTGGAGTGGCTTGCTATTGCCTTCTCCGAAGAAAGCTTTAGGGGACAAAATAAGATATTTGCACTCATGGAGCATACATTCAGGTCTGAATCAAACAAATAAACATATGTTACATGGTAATAAGTATTCTGAAGAAGATAATGCAATGTGAAACACATCATGATTGAGAGTGATGTTGCTTTTTTATATATGATTGTAAGAGAAAGCTTGGAAGAAAAGTTATAACCTACCTAGATAGCATATTGAAAAGCAGAGACATTACTTTGCCTGTCTGTCTAGTCAAGGCTGTGGTTTTTCCAGTAGTCATGTATGGATGTGAGAGTTGGACTATAAAGAAAGCTGAGTGCCAAAGAATAGATGCTTTTGAACTGTGGTGTTGGAGAAGACTCTTGAGAGTCCCTTGGACTACAAGGAGATCCAACCAGTCCATCCTAAAGGAGATCAGTCCTGGGTGTTCATTGGAAGGACTGATGTTGAAGCTGAAGCTCCAATACTTTGGCCACCTGATGCGAAGAGCTGACTCATTTGAAAAGACCCTGATGCTGGGAAAGATTGAAGGCGAGAGAAGAAGGGGACGACAGAGGGTGAGATGGTTAGATGGCATCATCGATTCAATGGACATGAGTTTGAGTAAACTCTGGGAGTTGGTGATGGACAGGGAGGCTTGGCATGCTACAGTCCATGGGGTTGCAAAGAGTCAGACACGACTGAGTGACTGAACTGAACTAAAGAGAAAGCGATGCTTGTCAAGTGACTCCTGAGAAGATAACTAGAAGGAGTGAATTATTTAGATATATGAAGGAAGAGCATTCTAAGTGGAGGGATCAATAGATGCCAGGCTCATGAAGCAGGAGTTTGCCTAGCAGGGAGGCCATCCCTTGTGGCTAGATCCAAGAGAGCTGCAGTGAAGTGAATGATAGAAGTGACCTCAGAGGGGTAGATACGGGATCAGATGTTCTGTGGTCTTGTTCGGCCTGCATAAGCACATGGGTTTTACGCTGAGTGAGGTGGTGTGTTTTAAATAGAAGAGCAACATGAAACCTATTGGAGTGTTTTAATCAGGTGGGTAATAAGTCTTAAGTTTATGTTTTAAAGGGGTCACCCTGACTGCAATGTAGAAAAGAGACTATTGGAAAGTGAAACTTGGAGCAGGGAGATAAGTTTAAGAGGCAGTTGTAATAGTCCAGGTGAAACTCAGTGAGTACTTAGAATAGGTTGTGAGATGTAGTTTGATTTTGGAAATAATTCAGAGGTAGAGCCTGTAAGAATTGAAGATGGCTTAGATATGCTGGAGTGCTGTGATTCATGGGGTCACAAAGAGTCAGACATGACTGAGCAACTGAACTGAACTAGATATGAACTATGAGAAGGAGGAAAGAATTAAAAATGAATTCAAGATTTTCAGGTCTAATCATCTGAGCTAATAGTTTTCCAATTTCTAAGGCAAAAAGGAACACTCTAGCATTTTTCCCAGCAGGAAGGAAGAGGACACTGAAGGTATATATAGAGAAGCGGGAGCCTTGAAGTAGAGAAATCGGAATGGAGAGAAATAGATGACTCAGAATGTCTCTCAATTAGTAACATATCCTTTCTCATGTCAGTACTATAACTCTTCTTCAGGATTTAGTCCATCTAGACTCATCTTTTTATCCATCCATCCATCCTCCCATCTATTCATTCATTTAGTATTCAATTATATAGTTAAAAATTATTAAACTCCTACTGGATTCTCAGTACTAGATTTAGTAGGAAGGGATACAAAGATGAATAAGGCAGTCTGCGTTTATGAATCTCATTCATGAGTATGCAAACAGGAAAATAATTATTATAAAGTGTGTTATTATGGAAACATGAACAAAGCATAAGCTTTGTAGAAACAAGTTTTGTAAGGGAGCATGTGTATGGAGAGGAGGAGGAATGCCAGACTCTTCAGAGAAAGTGGAATATGTCAGTTTGAAATTTAAGAGGTTATAGCTTCTTGTTGGAAGTGAATTAGCATAGTGTCTGCCAGAGAGGACAAAGTTTGTGGTGTATCTTGGATATTGAGAATAGTCTAGGTAAGTGGTAGAATCACTTGGAGTTGGAGGGGTTGGGGTGTTGTTGTAAAGAAGTTTCTGATGTAGTAGGTTTGGACTGGGGTCTTTTACATTCTAAGATAGTCCTGTTGTAGGTGGTCCAGGGATCACCCTTTGAACAAGAAAAGACTAAATGGGCAAGTGGATTATACAGTTGAGAAAAAAATAGTAGTATTTTAATTTTTCCATTTTTTGTATCCTTAATTTTTTTCAAATGCTTTTAGTAGTACTTTTCAGTTTATGATTTTAGGGGACTTCCCAGGTAATTCAGTGTAAAGCCTCCTCCTGCCAATGCAGGAAATGCAGGAGATAGTGGGTTCAGTTCCTGGATTGAGAATACCTGCTGGAGGAGGAAATAGTAACCCACTCCAGTATTCTTGCCTGGAAAATCCCATGGACAGAGGTGCTTGGTGGACTATAGCCCTTGGGGTCACGAAGAGTTGACTGAGCGACTAAGCATGCACACATTTACACAGTAGTAAGTAGCAACCTAAATTCTGAAATCTAGGTCCCTTATCTATGTTACTTTGAACAGTTTATTTAACTTTTCTAAATCTCAGTTTTATCATTTGAAGAATGACATTTTAATAGTACCTACCTCATAGCAGTTTTATGAAGATTATAGGAGGCGATGCATGATGGACATTTAGAGCAGTTCAATGTTACATCTTTTAAAAACACTTTTTATGTTAGCAAATTTGAGGGTATTTTTTCTGTATTGGTGGTGATTTATCTTCTCTTTTTCCTGAACTCACTTATAATCTGAATTATTGGTGAGCTAACTCTCAGTCTTTGCCAGAGAAAAGGACAAAGCTAATTGGTTCATATGGGATTGAAACTTGTGACCTTTGATTTCGTAGCACCCTGCTCTTAAAACTAGCTGAATATGGAATGACTGCCTATTCTCATCTCAGAGTGATTGTTTATCTTTTCCATGCAGAAGTACTGTTTCTTACCTTGGAGGAATATATTGCAGTAAAGGACAAAGAAGAAACCTAAGCCTTAAAATTACTCTTATTTATCCGTGAATGAGATATACACCATGTGGCTAACAGCATAGGATTGTGAATTTTAACCAGAGGCTTGTTAGTTTTTATTTCTTTTCAGATACTCTGTTCCTTCTTTTCTAGGTTATAGAGAATTGTCTTTTTGTATGTTGTTTTACCTTATGTTCTCACTTTCTTTTCAAAAAAATTTTATTACTAAATATCTACCAAAGAATAAAGGTAATATCTGTGTACCCACCAGTAACTATCACTAACAGCCTTGATGGTACCTATACGCTATTGTCTGATCCCATCTAACTTCTTTTCTTGGACTTGTGTGATTAATCCCTGCCTATTGAAACTATGTTTTGTTAAATAATATAAATGTTTATAAATCATATATTATTTCTGCAGCTTTTATTTAAATTTTAAGCCATATCATAGTCTAGGTTTATCATGCTTTTCAACTAGATTTTTTCTTTGAATTTTATTTTTGAAACATAACTCACTGTTCTTGAGTGTAGCAATATTTTTTTTTCTTTTTTGTGTGACAGTCTGTTGTATGAATAAACTACAATTTATTTATCCACACTTTTTGTCAATGAACATTAAAATTTTTTTTAACTGTAGGAATGTTTACACACTGGTGCTATGAACTTTGTAGTAGATGTCTCCTGACACACATGTGCAAAACTTTCTCTAGGATGTGCTGCTAAGGGTGAAGTCACCAATTTACATTTTGAAATGTAAATATTCAAGCTTACAAGAAAATGCCAAATTATTTGCCAGAATGGCTGTCTTAAGTTACAGATTTCTTGCTTAGATTCTTAAACAAAAGTAACATATCTCATTTGATTTCATTTTGTATTTCTTTGATTTCTAATGAGCTTGAGCTTCCTATATTTACATTATGTGAAATACTTGTTTGTGTTCTTTGCCATTTTTTCTATTAGAATATTTATCTTTTTTGAAATTCTTCATTTTGGATACTAATCTTTTGTTTGTTGTTATATGCTTCTGTATTACATAAAACCAAATCTCTGAGGCTTAACATTTTTTGTTTCTTATTTATATTTAAGAGTTCAGTGTGAGTATTACTTGAATTTTCAGTTTCCAAGGATTGATTTAGTCTCCTTTTGTCTTTTCGACCCACTAGCTTTTAACTTGTTTCCCAAAGTTGTCTGGAAATTAGCTCTACTCCAGCCAGCAAGAAGGGGGAAAGGTTCAAGAGAATCACATTTAGGAAGTTTTTATATATAAGACTTAGAAGTGGTACATATCATTTCTGTTGGCATGTCTTATATGGCCACATGTTATCTAACAGCAAAAAAGATTTGGAAATATATGCCCTGAAATATTGGGAGATATGTGTCCATTTCCAAAAAGAGGAAATAAGCTTAGAGATCAACCAACAATCTCAGCTATCAGTTATAATTGTTGCAAATATCTTGTTTATAACTTTTCAATTCTGTGGTATCTTTTGAATAAGGAAGTTATTCATTTTAGTATCATTGAATTTCTCAATAGTTTCAACTTTGGTGCTTATTGTATCTTTTTAAATAAATCCTACATGATCTTCAACTCATGACATTTTATATTTTTCTATATTTTCATCTAAAAGTCTTATAGCTTTGACTTTTACATGAGAGTCTTTATCTGGTATTGATTTTTTGCTTGTTGTGGAGAAGATAATGCAATATAATATTTTAAAAATCTGGATATCTGTTTCAGTAATATGCATTGTGCTGATAGTCACTCCATTTCTCAGTGATATACAGTGCAGTCTCTGTTTATCATTGTATGTATATATGGGTTGATATTTAAGTGGATCAGCAGTTAGAACCGTACATGGAAAAACTGACTGGTTCAAAATTGAGAAAGGAGTATGACAAGGCTGTATATTGGTATTCTGCTTATTTAACTTATATGCAGAGTATATTATGCGAAATGCCAGGCTGGGTGTATCACAAGCTGGAATCAAGATTGCTGGGAGAAAGATCAACAACCTCAGATATGCAGGTGATACCACTCTAATGATAGAAAATGAAGAGGAACTAAAGAGCCTCTTGATGGGGGCAAAAGAGAAGAGTGAAAAAGCTGGCTTGAAATTCTACATTCAAAAAACTAAAATCATAGCATCCAGTCCTATCACTTCCTGGGAAATAGAAGGGGAAGAGTGGAAGCAATGACAGAATTATTTTCTTGAGCTCCAGAATCTCTGTGGAAGGTGATTGCAGCCATGAAGTTAAATGTTTCTTGCTCCTTGGAAGCAAAGCTATGACAAATCTAGACAGTGTATTAAAAAGCAGAGACATCACTTTGTTGGCAAAGGGCCATATGGTCAGAGCTGTGGACTTTTCTAGTAGTCATGTATGGATATGAGAGTTGGACTATAAAGAAAGTTGAGCACCGAAGAATTGATGCTGTCAAATTGTGGTGCTAGAAGACTCTTGAGAGTCCCTTGAACAGCAAGGAGATCACACAAATCAGTCCTAAAGGAAATCTGTCCTGAATATACTTTGGAAGGACTGATGCTGAAGCTGAAGCGCCAATACTTTGGCAACCTGATGCAAAGAGCCAACTCATTGGAAAAGACCCTGATGGTGGGAAAGATTGAAGGCAAAAGGAGAAGGGGTGTGACAGAAGGTTAGATGTTTAAATAGTATAACCAACTTAATGGACTTGAATTAGAGCGAACTCCAGGAGACAGTGAAGGACAGGGGAGCCGGACGTGCTGCAGTCCTCGGAGTCGTAAACAGTTGTACACGGCTTAGCAACTGAACAACAAATTTGCATTGGGTGAAGTTTTTTTAAAATCTCGGAAAGAACATTGTATTTATTATTGTAGCTTTATATACTGTGCTGGGTCTTTTTTGCTCTAGTTGTGGCGAGCAGGGGCTACTCCTTGTTGTAGTGTGATGCCTTCTCATTGTGATGGCATCTCATATTGTGCAGCACAGGCTCTAGGCATGTAGGCTTCAGTAGTTGTGACTCATGGGCTCCAGAGTGCAGGCTCCATAGTTGTGGAGCAGGGGCTTAGTTGATCTGCAACATGTGGGATCTTCCCGGACCAGGGATCATACTTGTGTCCCCTGCATTGCAAGTGGATTCTTAAGCACTGGACGACCTAGGAAATCCCATTAAGGTCTTACATCTCTTTTTTCAGTTCAGTTCAGTTCAGTCGCTCAGTCATGTCTGACTCTGCGACCCCATGAATTGCAGCATGCCAGGCCTCCCTGTCCATTACCAACTCCCGGAGTTCACTCAGACTCACGTCCATAGAGTTGGTGATGCCATCCAACCATCTCATCCTCTGTCGTCCCCTTCTCCTCCTGATCCCAATCCCTCCGAGCATCAGGGTCTATTCCAATGAGTCAACTCTTCACATAAGGTGGCCAAAGTATTGGAGTTTCAGCTTTAACATCATTCCTTCCAAAGAACACCCAAGACTGATCTTCTTTAGGATGGACTGGTTGGATCTCCTTGTAGTCCAAGGGACTCTCAAGAGTCTTCTCCAACACAATTCAAAAGCAGCAATTCTTTGGCGCTCAGCTTTCTTGACAGTCCAACTCTCACATCCATACATGACCACTGGAAAAACCATAGCCTTGATTAGATGGACTTTTGTTGGCAAAGTAACGTCTCTGCTTTTCAATATCCTATCCAGGTTGGTCATAACTCTTCTTCCAAGGAGTAAGCATCTTTTAATTTCATGGCTGCAATCACCATCTGCAGTGATTTTGGAGCCCCCAAAAATAAAGTCTGACACTGTTTGCACTGTTTCCCCATCTATTTCCCATGAAGGGATGGGGCCAGATGCCATGATCTTCGTTTTCTGAATGTTGAGCTTTAAGCCAACTTTTTCACTTTCCTCTTTCACTTTCATCAAGAGGCTCTTTATTTCCTCTTCACTTTCTGCCATAAGTGTGGTGTCATGCGCATATCTGAGGTTATTGATATTTCTCCCGGCAATCTTGATTCCAGCTTGTGCTTCTTCCAGCCCAGCGTTTCTCATGATGTACTCTGCATAGAAGTTAAATAAGCAGGGTGACAATATACAGCCTTGACGTACTCCTTTTCCTATTTTCAGTTCAGTTCAGTCACTCAGTCATGTCCGACTCTTTGCAACCCCATGAATTGCAGCACGCCAGGCCTCCCTGGCCATCACCAACTCCCAGAGTTCACTCAGACTCACGTCCATCGAGTCAGTGATGCCATCCAGCCATCTCATCCTCTGTCGTCTCCTTCTCCTCCTGCCCCCAATCCCTCCCAGCATCAAAGTCTTTTCCAATGAGTCAACTTTTCGCATGAGGTGGCCAAAGTACTGGAGTTTCATCTTTAGCATCATTCTCTCCAAAGAAATCCCAGGGCTGATCTCCTTTAAAATGGACTGGTTGGATCTTCTTGCAGTCCAAGGGACTCGCAAGAGTCTTCTCCAACACCACAGTTCGAAAGCATCAATTCTTTGGCTCTCAGCCTTCTTCACAGTCCAACTCTCACATCCATACGTGATCACAGGAAAAACCATAGCCTTGACTAGATGGACCTTAGTCGACAATGTCTCTGCTTTTGAATATGCTATCTAAGTTGGTCATAACTTTTCTTCCAAGGAGTAAGCGTCTTTTAATTTCATGGCTGCAGTCACCATCTGCAGTGATTTTGGAGCCCCCCAAAATAAAGTCTGACACGG
>SJYT01019357.1:1497978-1515988 GCA_006410635.1 Cephalophus harveyi | reverse complement strand
TGGGAATAAGTTTCTTATAGTCTCTCAGAGACAAAAAAAAAAAAAAAAATAGAACTATAGCAAATGGAAATAGAATTTCTTGTAAGAAATGTGAGTTAGCAACTATGGTGACCTAGCCCAGACTACTTAAAATTGTCCTTTATAGAAAAATTACATAGTCAAAGTGACAAATAAATATGTTATTTTTTCCATTTCAACTGTATTTGTCTCAAAATATAAGATGTTTGAGTTCATGTTCTACCAGTCTTTAAAAATCGTAAATCTTTATTGTTCTATCTATAGGAGTTTGTACTTTCTAACTCATAATTTGTGAATTATTTTTCTCAGAAGAAGGTGGTTGTGTGTAGGGAAGTGCTTCTATGTGGCTATATTGAGGGCTTTAATTTTTCTGTGAATTTAATATGGCTAAATTTGTCATTCTTTAATCACAACTACTGGAAAACCAACACTATTTGAGATTTAGCCATTTAACTGAATCTCAAATAGTTTTATAATATTCTATGGAAAGGCCAATTTATACATGATGAGAATCCATATATTTAAAGCTTAGATTCTTTGTCATATAAATGATTCTTAGGAAAATGTTTTCACTTACATTATTTGTGCAATAGAGCAGAATATAATTTAGAGGAATAGTTAATCATAAGACACAACTAACAGTTTTTTTCTGCTTTTCCCAAAGAATTGTTTTATATTTATTTAGAGTTAAGCTATTAGTTCGAAAACAAACTAAAATTATCATTTATTGTTACTCTCCAAGATAAAATTGTTGCAGGAAGGGGACCCGTTCCAGAGCCTGAGAGTGGACTCTTGCCTCACAGTGAGCAATGAATAGTCTGAGGAGTCACATGAGCTTGACAAAGAGACTTTACTGGGCAGAGGTGCCTGGGTGGAGAGCAGTAGGGTAAGGGAACCCAGAAGAACTGTTCTGCCAAGTGGCTCAAAGTCTCTGGTTTTATGGCGATGGGATTAGCTTCCTGGTTGTCTTTGGCCAATCATTCTGACTCAGAGTCCTTCCTGGTGGTGTACACATTGCTCAGCCAAGATGGTACCAGTAAGAAGGGCTCTGGGAGGTGGTCGAACATGTGTTGTTTCCTTTTGACCTTTCCTGAACTCCTCTGGTTAGTGGTGGCTTGTTAGTTCCACATTCCTCACCAGGACCTCCTGTCATAAAATAACCCAGGGAGATAGTTACTGTGATGCGAGGGTGGGCATTTTCAGTCATTGTGCTTCTCCTAAAAAAATGATCAGATGACACCAACTTGCTAGCATTTAACCTACTTTAAATGTATACCCCTGCAGTTATTTGCTCATTTGTTTACTCATTTGTAATGTATTGGCTTATGCAATTAGCTAAGCATTGTGCAGTCACTTTTATAATAGGCGAAAAATAATAATGCTGAGTGAGTAGTTAGAATCTAGTGTATTAGTGTAAATGTGTAGGTATTCACAGGATATTATGGGCATGTTTATGATGCCATCATCCTTCTTTTGCATAATTCTTGAAATTCACATATGAAACCTTCTTCTATCCTCTGTTAATCTGATTCTCTAAAAAAATAGAAGCAATAAAATATAATCCTTTAGTCTTCCCTAAAGGAGATACCATTATTCTGAAATATATATATGTGTGTATGTATGTGTATGTGTGTATATATATATATATATATATATATATGTATATAGATAGAAGGATTGACTGATTTACTCTAACAAGAATTGGCTTATATGATCACTTGATTATGGAGTCAGAGATCCAAGATCTGTAAATGTTAAGCTGGAAATCCGGGAGAGATAATAGTATAGTTCCAGTCTAAGTCCAAAGGCCTGAGAACCAGGAGAGCTGATGATGTAAGTTCCAGTCCCATTCTGAGTCTGAAAGCAGACCAGTATCCCGGGTCAAAGACAGTCAAGCAGAAAGAATGAATCCTTTCTTCCTCATTCTTTTATTCTGTTCAAGCCTTCAGTTGATGGATGAAGCCCATCAGTTTGGGGAGGGCAATCTGCTGTATTTAGTCTGTTGATTCAAAAGTTAGTTTCATACAAAAACACCCTCACAGATACACCCAGAAATAGTCATTAACTAAGTACCTGGGCAATCAAGATAACATAAAAATATAACCATCACATATCCCATTTAATAGTAGAGGACCTCCACTTTGCCCCCAGAAGTCTGAGTCTTCTTGTTTTTGCCAGGAATGAGTAGAGCAGTTTCAGACATTTTTAGATCTGTTTTCTTCCACTTCTTGAATTTCTTGTTTCACAGAGTCTCAGAAACATACTAATTTATCTCCTCATTCTTTTTTTCTAACAACAGCTCTTTGGGATGAGGCTTCAAGTTTATTTTTACAGTAAAATTATTTTTCATATAATTTCTTTTTCATTTATATTTTTCTGTATCTTCTTTCAAGTTAATTGATAATCTTGAATTTGAAATGTTTGTTTTCTTTCTCAAATTTGCAAAATAAGCGAAAAAATGTGAACAAATTTTGTGTCTTTGTATTTTGTCATTTAGAGGAAAGAATTTTTCATTTTAATAGAGCAAAATAATTAAATGAAAAAGGCACTCTAAGGGCATTTAGCAAAATGTCCACCAGGCTCCTCTGTCCCTGGAATTCTCCAGGCAAGAATACTGGAGTGAGTTGCCATTCCCTTCTCCAGGGGATTTTCCTAACCCAGTGGTTGAACCTGGGTCTCCCACATTGCAGGTGGATTCTTTACCACCTGAGCCACCAGGGAAGATCTTGGGTAAATAAAATATGTATAGTAAAGCAACTCTAAGGTAAGTAGTTGGGAACAGAGCACTTTTTAATTTACAACCTGACTTTAGTGAGTATAACTCATATTTAATGAAGACAGAAGACCTGTTTCTATTTCTCCAGTATTAGGGAATATTACTAATACTATCATTATTACTCATGTACATGTGAGTATAAGATAGGAATTGGTGATATGTTTGTGTTTATTTCCTTAGGGCTCCTGTGACAAGCTACAATTAATATAAACTAGGTAGCTTAAAAGAACAGAAACATATTGTGTCAAAGTTCTGGATGCTAGAAAAGTCCAAATCAAGCTGTCAACAGGGTTATTAGTTCCTACTGAAGTCTGTGTGGGAAGAATCTGTTCCATTCCTTTTCCTGATAGATGGCCTTCTCCTTATGTCTTCACATCACCTTCCCTCTATTAATGTCTCTCTCTCTGTCTAAATTTCTCCTTTTTATGAAGAAGACCAGTTGTATTGGATTAGGACCCACCCTATCTCATTTTGGAGCTTCCCTAGTGGTTCAGACTGTAAAGAGTTCACCTGCAATGCAAGAGACCTGGATTCGATCCTTGAGGCAGGAAGATTCCCTGGAGAGGGAAATGGCAACCCACTCCAATATTCTTGCCTGGGAAATCCCATATTCATAGGAGCTGGGTAGGCTACAGTCCATGGAGTCGCAAAGAGTTGGACATGATTGAACGACTAATACGTTCACTTTCTCATTTTAACTTGCTTACCTCTATAAAGATTCTATCTCCAAACAAAATCACAAAATCACAGTCACCTTCTGAGGTAGTAGGGGTTAGCACTCCAACATAACTTCTTGGAGAGATTTATTTCAATCCATAACAGTGTCTTGCAGTTTTTAAAATACTTTGGGATCATGGAGCTCCTTTTGAAGAACATTCCCCACTAATACACATTGAATAGTTGAATACCCTTTCCATGCTGGTATTCTTTTGAATCCTGTTCTGCAAGAAGCTAATGGGAACATGACAGACAAAATGTTCTTTGCTTAATTATATAAGCAGTGGATTTATATCTGTTTTCATGATCCTGATGGCATCACCAACTCGATGGATGTGAGTTTGAGTGAACTCAGGGAGTGGGTGATGGACAGGGAGGCCTGGTGTGCTGCGATACATGGGGTTGCAAAGAGTCGGACACAACTGAGTGACTGAACTGAACTGAACTGAACATATCAATGTGCATTGTGAATCTATAGGAAGGTAGGGATATGGTGTTTCCCAGATTTACTTTGTACCTGTTAATATTTCCTCAAGGACTGTTGTTCCATGGAAGTTACTCTTGGAAACACTAAAGATAAAAGATATGCTCCGTGGCATGGTCGGTAGCTTTAGGGTCCCAAGTGGATCACCTTGGTGGATTGAAGGGAGGAAGGGAAGGTCAAAGAAGTTTCAGGAGCCTGTCTTACATATGCATATAAAATCTGATACATTGATATGCTATTTGTGCATATTATTTTAATACTGAATATTATATAGCTATTAACACACTATCTTACTAAGCTCTCTTTTGTGGCTAGTTGTATCTGTTTTCAAGAGGGGCAAACAATGCTGTAATTGTAGAGACAATAGTAATAGAGATGTAAGCTATTATTATAAAAATACTATCCATTTTCAAATCCTGACTTCATGGGTATAGTGAATTATAAAATATAATTTGGAAAACAAAGCATCAGAGCTTTATGAAATTCTTACTGTCCTTAAATTACTAGTGCCATGAATCTCTGCTTTACTGACTTTCATGCATTTGGCAATTTTATTCTTTTAGGACTTTTCTATGCCATTTAATAACATCAGTATGTCCTCCAATATGCTACTGGAGATCAGTGGAGAAATGACTCCAGAAAGAATGAAGGGATGGAGCCAAAGCAAAAACAATACCCAGTTGTGGATGTGACTGGTGATAGAAGCAAGGTCCGATGCTGTAAAAAGCAATATTGCATACGAACCTGGAATGTCAGGTCCATGAATCAGGGCAAATTGGAAGTGGTCAAATAGGAGATGGCAAGAGTGAATGTTGACATTCTAGGAATCAGCGAACTAAAAGGACTGGAATGGGTGAATTTACCTGAGATGACTGTTATATCCACTACTTTGGGCACGAATCCCTTAGAAGAAATGGAGTAGCCATCATGGTCAACAAAAGAGTTCGAAATGCAGTACTTGGTTGCAATCTCAAAAACGACAGAATGATCTTGATTTGTTTCCAAGGCAAACCATTCAATATCACGGTAATTCAAGTCTATGCCCCAACCGGTAATGCTGAAGAAGCTGAAGTTGAACAGTTCTATGAAGACCTACAAGACCTTTTAGAACTAACACCCAAAAAAGATGTCCTTTTCATTATAGGGGACTGGAATGCAAAAGTAGGAAGTCAAGAAACATCTGGGATAACAGGCAAATTTGGCCTTGGAATATGGAATGAAATAGGGCAAAGACTAATAGAGTTTTGCCAAGAAAATGCATTGGTCATAGCAACACCCTCTTCCAACAACACAAGAGAAGACTGTACACATGGACATCACCAGATGGTCAATACTGAAATCATATTGATTATATTGTTTGCAGCCAAAGATGGAGAAGCTCTATACAGTTAACAAAAACAAAACCAGGAGCTGACTGCGGCTCAGATCATGAACTCCTTATTGCCAAATTCAGACTTAAATTGAAGAAGTAGGGAAAGCCAATAGACCATTCAGGTGTGACCTAAATCAAATCCCTTATGATTATAGAGTGGAAGTGAGAAATTTAAGGGACTAGATGTGATAGATAGAGTGCCTGATGAACTATGGAATGAGGTTCGTGACATTGTACAGGAGACAGGGATCAAGACCATCCCCATGGAAAAGAAATGCAAAAAAGCAAAATGGCTGTCTGGGGAGGCCTTACAAATAGCTGTGAAAAGAAGAGAAGTGAAAAGCAAGAGAGAAAAGGAAAGATATAAGCATCTGAATGCCAAGTTCTAAAGAATAGCAAGAAGAGATAAGAAAGCCTTTTTCAGAGATCAGTGAAAAGAAATAGAGGAAAACAACAGAATGGGAAGGACTAGAGATCTCTTAAAAGAATTAGAGATACCAAGGGAACATTTCATGCAAAGATGGGCTCGATAAAGGACAGAAATGGTATGGACCTAACAGAAGCGATAGATGTTAAGAAGAGGTGGCAAGAATACACAGAAGAAGTGTACAAAAAAGATCTTCACGACCAAGATAATCACGATGGTGTGATCACTCACCTCGAGTCAAACATCCTGGAATGTGAAGTCAAGTGGGCCTTAGAAAGCATCACTACGAACAAAGCTAGAGGAGGTGATGGAATTCCAGTTGAGCTGTTTCAAATCCTGAAAGATGATGCTGTGAAAGTGCTGCACTCAATATGCCAGCAAATTTGGAAAACTCAGCAGTGGCCACAGGACTGGAAAAGGTCAGTTTTCAATCCAATCCCAAAGAAAGACAATGCCAAAGAATGTTCTAACTACCGCACAATTGCACTCATCCCACACGCTAGTAAAGTAATGCTCAAAATTCTCCAAGCCAGGCTTCAGCTATCTGAGAACCGTGAACTTCCAGATGTTCAAGCTGGTTTTAGAAAAGGCAGAGGAACCAGAGATCAAATTGCCAACATCCTGTGGATCATCAAAAAAGCAAGAGAGTTCCAGAAAAACATCTATTTCTGCTTTATTGACTATGCTAAAGCCTTTGACTGTGTGGATCACAGTAAACTGTGGAAAATTCTGAAAAAGATGGGAATACCAGATCACCTTATCTGCCTCTTCAGAAACGTATATACAGATCAGGAAGCAACAAATTAGAACTGGACATGGAACAACAGACTGGTTCCAAATAGGAAAAGGAGTACGTCAAGGCTATATATTGTCACCCTGCTTATTTAACTTCTGTGCAGAGTACATTATGAGAAACGCTGGGCTGGAAGAAGCACAAGCTGGAATCAAGATTGCAGGAACAAATATCAATAACCTCAGATATGCAGATGAGACCACCCTATGGCAGAAATTGAAGAGGAACGAAGAAGCCTCTTGATGAAAGTGAAAGAGGAGAATGAAAAAGTTGACTTAAAGCTCAACATTCAGAAAACGAAGATCATGGCATCTGGTCCCGTCACTTCATGAGAAATAGATGGGGGAACAGTGTCAGACTTTATTTTTTGGGGCTCCAAAATTACTGCAGATGGTGACTGCGGCCATGAAATTAAAAGATGCTTACTCCTTGGAAGAAAAGGTATGACTAACCTAGATAGCATTTTCAAAAGCAGAGATGTTACTTTACCAACAAAGATCTGTCTAATCAAGGCTATGGTTTTTCCTGTGGTCATGTATGGATGTGAGAGTTGGACTGTGAAGAAAGCTGAGCACCGAAGAATTGATGCTTTTGAACTGTGGTGTTGGAGAAGACTCTTGAGAGTCCCTTGGACTGCAAGGAGATCCAACCGGTCCATTCTGAAGGAGATCAGCCCTGGGATTTCTTTGGAAGGAATGATGCTGAAGCTGAAACTCCAGTACTTTGGCCACCTCATGCGAAGAGTTGACTCACTGGAAAAGACTCTGATGCTGGGAGGGATTGGGGGCAGGAGGAGAAGGGGACGACAGAGGATGAGATGGCTGGATGGCATCACGGACTCGATGGACGTGAGTCTGGGTGAACACCAGGAACTCGTGATGGATAAGGAGGCCTGGTGTGCTGCGATTCATGGGGTCCCAAAGAGTCAGACACAACTGAGTGACTGAACTGAACTGAACTGATGTCCTTTGAGTACAGTTTATGTCTTTTATTTTTCAATGCTCTAATATTCATTAAGTTTGTACATGCTGCTGAAATTATACATCATGGATTCCTTGGTATTTTATAAAAGTGTTTTTTTTTTCTTAACTTAAAAAACCTTGCTATCATACTCTGAAGATTGACCCACTGTTTTATTAATAGTGTTCATGCTCTTATTGCCGTATGGTATCACGAAGCCTTTGAGCAAACTAGATGATTCGATCAGGAATCATTTATGTTCTTACCAACTCAAAAGTAGAATTATAAACATCATTAAAGAAAGTAAATTAATACAGCTTTGCTATTTTCTAGTGTTTTAGCCATCACGACTTGTTTGTACACAGAAGTTAGAGCCTCTGTTTTAGCTAGTTTAATTGCTAAATATACAAGAAGGTATCTGTAAATAATTTATTGAATGACCTAATAAGTGGACCTAATTCAGCAACAGTCCATGGGGAACTTTGGGATGTGTCCTCAAAGGAAAATATAGTAATTAGTGATATTAAATGTATTTTTCAGTTTTATTTTTTATTTTTTATTTTTACTTTATTTTACTTTACAATACTGTATTGGTTTTTCCATACATTGACATGAATCCGCCACGGGTGTACATGAGTTCCCAATCCTGAACCCACCTCCCACCCCATATCATCTCTCTGGATCCTCCCTGTGCACCAGCCCCAAGCATCCTGTATCCTGTATCGGACATAGACTGGCGATTCGTTTCTTACATGATAGTATACATGTTTCAATGCCATTCTGCCAAATCATCCCACCTTCTCCCTCCCCCTCAGAGTCCAAAAGTCCGTTCTATACATCTGTGTCTCTTTTGCCGTCCCGCATACAGGGTTATCATTACCATCTTTCTAAATTCCATATATATGTGTTGGTATATTGTATTGGTTCTAAGATCTTTGAGGATATTTCCCAAATGATGTACTGTTGTTTAGAGTTAGGCTATCATAAGGCCAGTGGGACTTTAAGAATCATATTGCAAGCTACAGTAAACTTGAATTTGTTAGAATAAGAAAAATATTAATTTGATTATTCTTTTTAAATAATTCTTTTGAGATATCCAACTTTTGACTGATAATTTCAGCCAGCATCTGCTCTTGCAGTTAAATTGGTAAAGTCATTTTTCTTTGAGCTATATATATATTCTATCTTATATTTACATTTTTATAAAATTTTACTGTCTGTTTCTGAAGTAGGCTAAAGGAATGATAGTCTCTAGGACCAATTTAACCCATGTATTATAATTTGTTATTCAAATCAATTTACCAAATAATATTTAGTTTGATTTTAATAGTTTGTATTTTAAGAATTTTATAAGAATTATGTTTTAAAAATTTTGTAAGAATAAAGTAATTTATACAAATTTTTAAGAAGTATAAGAATTATATAAACATTCTAGGGGTAGATATAATTACGACTCATGTAAAATTAAAGGAGAAAGCTTATCAATAAAACTGTTTTCCATAATCGCTACTTAATTGAAGGAATCACTTATTTCAGTTACTGTAAGAAAACCTAAACTATTTACTGATAGTGGGTATATTATGCTCAAGTTTTAGGAATCAGAAGTGGCCATATCAGGTTCTTTGATTAACTGCTATGCCTAGTACAGAGCCTGGTACATGGTGATTGATATGTAGAACTCAGGAAGTTTTTATTGAGATGTTGTTTAGTCACTAAGTTTGTCCCCATGGACTGTAGCACACCAGACTTCCCTATCCTCACTATCTCCTGGAGTTTGCTCAAACTCATGTCCATTGAGTCAGTGATGCCATCCAACCATCTCGTCTTCTTGTCACCCCCTTCTCCTCCTACTTTCAATCTTTCCCAGCATCAAAGTCTTTTCCAATGAGTCAACTCTTTGCACCAGGTGGCCCAAGTTTTGGAGCTTCAGCTTTAGCATCAGTCTTTCCAATGAATATTCAGGGTTAACTTCCTTTAGGATTGACTGGTTTGATCTCCTTGCTATCCAAGGGACTCTCAAGAGTCTTCTCTAGCACAACAGTTTGAAAGCATCAGTTCTTCAGTGTTCAGCCTTCTTTTTTGAGTCATAGTATAGTTGATTTCTACTTAAGAATTAGGGAAAATATTGGATCTAGTTTCAATGATTAATGGTAGCTGAGGCAGTACTTAAAAATGCTAAAATAACAACAGTACTCTGAATAAGAAACTCAACTTGTTCCAGTAATTCAACAGAAAATTATTGTGAAAGGTAATATAAAATTTGGATATCCTATTCTATTAATATTTAATTTTTGGTCAATCTTTTAGGTTCTGTTTACTCAGAATTTCTAGGGATTCTAGCACAGATGTAATAATTCCACAACTGTGCATTTGTTTGTAATAACTTTTAAGAAATTTACTGTAAAATAAGAGTTTATAGGGAGGGATCTCATAAATTATATTCATTCATAAAAAGAATCCTAATAAGAATATTTAACTTTTATTCATTTATGAGAAAAGATTATTGGTTATCATTCTTATATTTGGCTAACTTAAATTATTTCCCATCTGTAAAAATGGGAAGTTTATTGGTCAAGAGGTCAGATTGTTTATCAACAGTATGGGAAACTCAAGATCAAAGTTATATCATTCTTTGTGTCTTAGAAAAAGAGATATCAGTAGCTTCTATTTTGAAGATGGAGAAATTGAAACACACTGGATTTAAGTAGATTGTCAAGGTAAAATTTAGTAAATTTGAGCAGCAGGTGTTGAACTCTTAGCAGCACTTACCACCCCACATATAATAGGTTCTTAATATATGGTTCTTCAGTTAAAACAAAATTGAATTCAGTGTCTTAAATTTTTTTTTTCAGTGTCTTGAATTTTTAATCATGGTATTACACCATATTACTTTTTAGCAAGTAACTCTGCAGTGACTATGATTCATATCTCCTAAAAGTCTTTAGGATAACATTTATTCTGATTTCCCCCATTAAGCGATAGCATTTTTGTCAAGCACTTGCATTCTCATATGATGTACAGACCACTTGGTACACACATGGCTCAAATACTTCCTAGTAACTACTTGAGAGAATTATTTAAGTTATCCTACTAGATATATATTCAGAATATAGTGGCAACATATCTATACTGTTGAGACAGGTAGAATTGCAGTAAAATAATGCAGACTCTATAAGATATTATCTCATTGTTGGGATGAGAGACTGATAAGTCAGTGGAACCATAAATTTGGCTTATAAATGATAAGGGCATCAGAGTTAGTTCTTGGGAAGAGGACACAGTAAAAAGCTCACTTACTTTGTGCCTCTCTTGGGCAAGAACAGACCTGGGAGCTTTACCTGTATGTTACTTCATTTAATTTTGTTATCATGGTATAAATTTCTGTGTTCTTTTCCACATTCTATAGTAAAAGAAATTGAATTAATTTAAATAGTGTTCTTAAGATTATGCAGCTACCAGGAGAAAACTTCAAGAATGGAATTTAGATCTTTCTGGCTGCCATGTTCCCACTCCTCTCAGCTTACTATAATATTAGAGAGTACCAGTTACCTCTAATGAATAAATATGCAAGTTCTTTCATACAGAAAATGAAGAGTTTAAGAAACAGATTTGAAATGACCAAGGGTAAAATAAAAGACTCCTCACATTACTTATTTTACTTTGAGAAACACAGTTCATGAGTAACATAAATACATCCCCTGAGGACTGACAATTTGGCCTACATATATGTTCATTTTGTGGTCATATTGAAAAGTAAAGATTTATGCATGCGTTTTATTTAAAACATTTAGAAGTCATTGACTATAACTGTGTACCCTAGTAATATTTGAACTGTCTATTCTGATTTCTTCAAGAGTGCTAAGTCCAACTCTCCCATTTCAGTTCTTTATGTTTCAACCCAAAATGTTAAACTGGGTCACTTTTAACATAGGTCCAAACTGATTTTCTTCCTTCTGTGTAATCTTTGTGCATTTTAACAAACTAATTATGAATCCAGGGGTTAGAGAACTGGTCTTACTATGATTAGTGTCCTTGTACTAATTGTGCACTTACAACTAACAAAATAGTCATGCTTTATGTATGGACAAATCTTGGAAAAGAAAAAAATTTTAATATGTAAGATTGATACAGAAATATGTGTATATATACTAATTAACAAAAAGGAAAGGAATGAAATTAATTTGATGCCAGAATTTTGAGATTACTTAAATGATTTTTCAAAATGCAGTGAGCATCTCAAATTTATCAAGTAAACCTGTTCTGTGACTTTAGGATTAAATGATCATTACATTAATTTATTTGTGATAAATTATAAATAAATCACAATTTTATTTCTGCTTAAATGATTATTACAAATTAATTTATATTTACATACTATTTTCTTTTGAATTTTATACTTAGATTGGTAGCTTTTTATCTGTAACATTATGCTTATTATATTCTTCAAACTTGTATACTTGCTTTTTTGTGTTCTACAGAACCAAGAAAATGATGAGCTAAGAGATGCCCATGAAAAACGCAAAGAAAGGCTACAGATGTTACAGACCAACTACAGAGCAGTAAAAGAGCAATTAAAACAGTGGGAAGAAGGCAGTGGCATGTGAGTTACATAGCTCATAAAGGCATTTCCCTAAATATTAAATGGAACAGAGTAGCATCATATAGGTGCTTTAATAGCTTTTGTTTGATTTTAAAGAAATCATTTCATAGTGAGAATTTTTACATAGAGAATATAATAAATGAAAATAGAAATATGTTTATAATAACTATGCATTTTCCTATAATTTGCAGAAATCATGAGCATAGATGATGAATTATTTTATATACTTTTAATATCTATAGAATAACTTAATAAAAGTATATCTTAAAGCAAAAATAGTTCATATCCATGTGCTTGAAAAACTACTTTAAATAAATGCTGATGTTACAATGTATATAACTCAGTTTACTTTTTATTTGAAATATATGAGAAATGTGAAATTAACATGTATAGTTAACTGTCTTAAAACTATTTCAACCTAGTATGCAGTTTGAAAATCTTTACTATCCATCAGTTAGTTCTGCAGCTTATCTGAATGAATGGGCGGTCTCAGTTCAATTGCTCTGAACAGGTGTTCAGATCTTGGTTAGTCGTAAGTGGCTCCCTTGTTAACAGTATCAACAGAGGGCAAAGGACTGAATGAGTACAGAAAAATCTACTACCCTCTCATCTTCTGAGATGGATCCTTTAGGGCAATGTTGACGATACACATTGGTCTGTTCTATAGAGAAATACTGTTTCTAAATTGGCCAGTACAGCACTTTTACAAAATAAAAATGAAGAGTTTGTTTTATGTACAGAAAATGAGAACATAAAGGGCATTTGGCATGTTTTGTAGATAATTGTCACATTTAATTTTTTCTTTGAAGAACAGAAAGTGTTTCATATCGCTTGTCAGTAAACCAGTGTTAAATCTGTCTGTCCTGGGTTTAGCCTCTACGACTTAGCAGGCACTTAACTTTTTAGTAGTCACCAGAAGGATGAAGACTACTTGCTAACTATCTGATGTTTACTGATAACTGCCTGTTTTAAGACAAAACACATAAACCACAGTCAGACTGGTTGGCAGCAAGTTCTAGATGTGTTGATTGCTTATAGTCCTTTTTTAGAAACTGACATTTTTGCCATGTATGTTTTATTACTAGTAGAATGAATGAGAGAAATAAGACCAGAGAATATCATGTGTCCACTTAAAAGTTTACTTTCCATAGTAGCAGTTTAGCTTTTTAAGAAATCATTATCTAGGATTTTAATTTCTACATGCTTAGTTTTTAGGAAATTCATTCCATAGTGTACCTCAATAGAAATTGAGTAGCTATGTGACACTAGCTGTACTTCATGAGAAGTCTCAATTCCAAATGATTACCCTGAAGCTATGGCATGAATATCATTAGCAAGTTAATTTCAATGAAAAGTCTCATATCATTTGCCAAAAAAAAAGATACTTGGTTAGTAGATATTTTTCAGTTTTAGGGAATGTATAAATGAATTTTATTGCACTTTGAACATGTTAAGTAAGAAAGCAATTTCATTTTAAAAATAGGATGGAAATCAGGAAAGTAAAGAGAGCAGATCCTCAACAACTTCAACAAGAAGATTCTGATGCTGTATGGAATGAACTGGCCTATTTCAAAAGGGAGAACCAGGAGCTAATGATTCAAAAGTGAGTTTTTTTAAAAATAATGTGTACTTAGGTAAACATCTGAAAGAAATGTTTTCTATCTTAAAGGCCATGAGAGAAATTCCTTATAAAATTTGGAAAATGAAATAATCTGGTTTTCCAGTAAAAGTAAAGAAAAAAGATTGACTTTTTAATATATATGTATGTATAATGCAATAACAAGTTGCACATTTGCTAACTCTTACCGAAACTGTATTATATGATCTAGGGATTGTGTTAATTAATGTGGCTCTCATCTGTTGGAGGTGTCACTCTTCATTAGCCTGTATTTTAGACACTGCCGTGCTTCATTTCTGGAATGAGGTGGAGAGGGGATAACCTAGCCAGCCATCCTTGTTTGATCTCCTAGATACATACGCGATGCAGAATGCCTGAGCTCTCTTGGTTCCCTGCCCTGTCCTGCTAATCCCAGCTGAGCTCATTATGGTGTAGCCTTGCTGCTATTCTTGGAGCCAGAGCTGTCCAAGCTAATTACTGGTAGCAGCAGAACTGCCTGTTAAGGGTCTGGTATGGATCTGCTAACATGGTCCTTGGTAGTGACCTGCAAACGACACGAGGGAATTGCTTTCTTTCTTGCTGTGCACTGTGTGTCCTTTGGGCTTAATGCTGATCCCTCCACATAGGTCTTTTAGCTGCCCTAAGTATAAAACTTGATGAAGGATACTCATATTTTAGAAAACATACAGTTTGCTTCCTTGATCTTCTAATTCACAGTCTATTATATTCAGCTTGCTATAGAAAGAGCACTTTTTTTTGGAAACAAAAAAGAGTTAGACCAACATAATTAGCCTTTTTTGCTACTTAACTGTTTATTTATTTAGAGTTAATTTTTGATACTCAGATTATGTGATTTTTTTTTTGAAAGACAGGATGTCTTTTAGACTGTCTCTTATACACATCTAGATGTGTATAAGAGACAGACTAATCTTATTTTACATATTATATAATGACATGGAACTTAAGTTATCACCTTTGTACATGTAATGATAAACTTTTGAAGAAATGATCATATCAGATTTAAATGTATACCTCTAATTATCTCTTAGTACTACACTCTATTAATATTAAATAATTGATGCTGATAATAAAGTTTCTTATCTTGCATATTTTTATAGATTTGTCCCAGATATGTTCCCTGAGAGTTTTGGATAGCTTTGTTGAGATATAATTCACAAGCCATGTAGTTCACCCAGTGGTTTTTAGAATATTCAAATAGTTGTATGCTCATCATCACAGTAAATTTTAGAACATTGTCATTACTCACTCCTTCAAAAAACTGCATACAGTTTACCTGTTACCTCCATTGCTTCCCACCCCTTAGCTAACCACTAATCTGCTTTCTGTGTCTATAGATTTACCTATTCTGGACATCTCATATAAATGGAATCATATAATATGTGGTTCTTTGTGACTAACTTCTTTCACTTACCATAATATTTTCATAGGGTTTGGTTTATCTGTAGCATGTGTTTCTCTGACAATCTTTAGTGATCTTTTTGGATAAAATGAATTAAGTGTGAAACATAATCTAACTAATCACAAGATCTAATCCAGAAAAATGCAAGCAGAGGTTAGTTGTCAGTGGTGTTTATTTGAAGTTTATTTTATTCATCAATGAAATAGAACTAAAGAAAAAATAAAGCCTTTGAAAGAAAGTTTGGCAACTTTTAGAATCCTAGTCTGTTCACCCTGAAATACGTGTGTGTTACAATTAGCTCTATAAATTGAATTTTGTATCATTTATCAGTTGATTGCTGAGTCATTAACTGTGGATTTTTCCTCCTGAAATTCATTTAAATTTATTAATGTGATATTCATTGTAAGATAGCTATTTTTCAGATCAGTTTTAATTTATTAAAAAATAGTGAAGTTTGAGGTGATAACCTTTAAGAGTGCTAAATAATCAGTATAAACTTTTGGTCATGTAATGATGTTTTGGGGGTGGGTGGGTTATTTTGTGAAACATTTATTCAGTTAAGAAACGTGTTTGAGTTACTGCTGTGTGTGCTGTGTGTGTGACAGGCAGTCTGCTTGGTGAATGAAATGAGAACATCAAACTTCCTACTCTCAGGGAGCTTTCTTGGAAACATGTTCAGTATTAAATGTTCTAATGAAATATGATGTTAAAAATTAAACTTGGAGTATCATGTGCTGTGCTGTGCTTAGTCACTCAGTCATGTCTGACTCTTTTTGACCCCATGGTCTGTAGCCCACCAGGCTCCTCTGTCCATGGGATTCTCCAGGCAAGAATATTGGAGTGGGTTGCCATGCCTCCTCATCCTCCAGGAGATCTTCACAACCTAGGGATCGAACCCAGGTCTCCCACATTGCAGGTGGTTCTTTACTGTCTGAGCCACCAGGGAAGCCCAAGAATACTGGAGTGGGTAGACTATCCCTTCTCTAGTGGATCTTCCCAACCTAGGAATCGAACTGGGGTTTCCTGCATTGCAGGCAGATGTTTTACTAACTGAGCTAGGAGGGAAGCCCCAGAAGTATCATAATGAAACAATAAGAAAGGAAACATGGAAACATGTCTTCTTATTCTTGAAGTTAGTTTGCACATAAAGACTGAATTTTTTTTGTTTGTTTTTAATTTATATATAGTACATGTTCAGCATAGTATTTTGAGTTGTAACACACATGTACAAATAGATTTGAGTAACTATGACCACAATCAGGATACAGCCTAGTTCTATCATCTCAAAAAATTTCCTAGTCCTACCTACTTGTAGTCAAATCCTCCCACCATACCTAACACCTGACAACCACTGATTTGTTCTCCCTCCCTTTAGCTTTGCCTTTTTTTCAGAATGACATATGTGTGGAATCATATAAGCTATAACTTTTTGGAACTGGCTTCTTTCATTTGGCATAATGCCTTTGAGATTCATTCATGTTGGTTCATCCAGTTTGTTCCTTTTTTTTGCTAAATGGTATTACATTGTATGGCTTCCCTGGTGGTTCAATGGTAAAGAATCCTTCTGCAAAGCAGTAGACACAGGTTCAATCCCAGGGTCAGGAAAATTCCTTGGAGGGAGGACATGGCAACCCACTCTAGTATTCTTGCCTGGGAAATCCCATGGGCAGAGGAGTCTGGTGGACTATAGTCCATGGGGTCAAAGAGTTGGACTTGACTTAGTAACAAACAACAACAAAATTCCATTGTAAGATATACCACAGTTTGTCTGTCTCTTGAAGACTACTTGGGTCTTTTCTAGATTTTTGGGACTATATATAGTTTTCTGCTACAAATAGATTTTTATGTGAACATAGCTTTATGATTCTTTAAAGTAAATACCCATAGTAGGGAGTAACCCTACTAAGTGTATCTTTGGTGTATTTATAACTATGTAAGAAACTGCCAAACTGTTTTCCAGAGTGGCTATGCCATTCTTACTCCTCTCAGGAATTCATATGAGCCTGTTGCTCCACGTTCTTGTCAGCACTTTTTTAAAGACCATTCCCATAGGAGTGTATTGATATTCCATTGTGATATCAATTTGTATTTCCCTAATGACTAATGGTAATGATCTTTCACATGCCTATTTGCTGTCTTTATATTTTCTTTTACAAATGTCTCTTCAACTCTTTAGCTCATTTAAAAAATTGATTTATTAAATAGTACTTATTATTTATATATTCTGTGTGCAAGAGCTTAAATATATGATTTGCAGATACTTTGTCTCAGTCTGTATATTGCCTTTTTATTCCTAGAATAGTGTCTTTTGCATGACAAAAGGTTTACTTTGGTAAAGTTCAACTTTCTAATTGATTTTCTTTTATGGACTATGGCTTTGATGTCATATCTAATATCTATTTTTCTGACCTGAAGTCAGAAGTATTTATGCAGTGTTTTCTCTTGAAAAGCTTTCTGTTTAGCTCTACAATCCATTTTTAGCTAAGTTCTGTATAGGGTATGAATTATAGGTTGAAGTTCATTATTTACAAAGATAAATGTCCAGTCATATCAGCATCATTTTTGAAAAGACTATTCCTTCTGCAGTAAATTGCTTTTGTAACTGTTAAATATCAGCTGACTATATTTCTGTGGGTCTATTGTAAGACTCTATTTTATTCCATTAATATGAATTTAAACTTCTGTGAACCCCACACTGTTTTGATTTTTGTAACTCTATAATAAGCCTTGAACTCAGTGTAAGTCAAACAGCTTTATTGTTTTTAAAATTGCTTTGGCTTTTCTTTTTTTTTTTTTTTTTTAAATTTTTTTTTTTTTTTTTTTTA
>SJYT01019357.1:1446155-1497776 GCA_006410635.1 Cephalophus harveyi | reverse complement strand
CCATACATTGACATGAATCCACCATGGAGCTTTGGCTTTTCTAATCGCTTTGCTTTTCCATAAAAGTTTTACCTATAAAAGTAGGTTTAAAAAATAGCTTGAACTACCAAAATCTTGTGGGGATTTCAACTGAAATTGTGCTTAGAGAATTGACATATTAATCACATTGAGTCCTCTATTCCATGAATACTTAATTTGTTGAGATTTTCTTTTATCAGTGTTTTATAGTTTTAGCATGCAGATTCTGTATGTCTAATACCGTTGTTGCATGCATGCATGCTTAGTTACATCCAACTCTTTGTGACCCTATGGACTATATATAGCCCACCAGGCTCCTTTGTTCACAGGATTCTCCAGGCAAGAATATTGGAGTGAGTTGCTATGCCCTTCTCCAGGAGATCTTCCTGACCCGGGGATCAAACCCACATCTCTTATCTATCCTGCATTGGCAGACAGGTTCTTTACCAGTGCACCATCTGGGAAGTTACTGTTGTTAGATTTGTACAAAGTAACTTTTGAAGCTATTATGAATGGCATTATGACTTTAGTTTTGGTTTCTGATTGTACATTGCCAGTATGTAGAAATGTTATATTTTTACATGTTGACATTATATCATACATTATTGATATATTATAACAAAATCTACTATGTTATTATTTTCTGTTTCCTCTGTTTCCCTTTTTGCCCTTTCCTATATGTCACTTATACTTATTTTTAGAATTAGGTTTGAAAGTGGAGAGTGAAAAAGTTGTCCTAAAGCTCAACATTCAGAAAATGAAGATCATGGCATCCGGTCCCATCACTTCATGGGAAATAGATGGGGAAACAGTGGAAACAGTGTCAGACTTTATTTTTTTGGGCTCCAAAATCACTGCAGATGGTGACTGCAGCCGTGAAATTAAAAGACGCTTCTTCCTTGGAAGAAAAGTTATGACCAGCCTAGATAGTATATGCAAAAGCAGAGACATTACTTTGCCGACTAAGGTCCGTCTAGTCAAGCTATGGTTTTTCCAATGGTCATGTATGGATGTGAGAGTTGGACTGTGAAGAAAGCTGAGCGCTGAAGAATTGATGCTTTTGAACTGTGGTGTTGGAGAAGACTCTTGAGAGTCCCTGGGACTGCAAGGAGATCCAGCCAGTCCATTCTGAAGGAGATCAGCCCTGGGATTTCTTTGGAAGGAATGATACTAAAGCTGAAACTCCAGTACCTTGGCCACCTCATGCGAAGAGTTGATTCAAAAAACTCTGATGCTGGGAGAGATTGGGGGCAGGAGGAGAAGGGGACGACCGAGGATGAGATGGCTGGATGGCATCACTGACTCGATGGACTTGAGTCTGAGTGAACTCCGGGAGCTGGTGATGGACAGGGAGGCCTGGCGTACTGCGATTCATGAGATTGCAAAGAGTCGGACACGACTGAGCGACTGAACTGAACTGAAGGTTTAGGAGTATATGTCTTTGAATATGCTTTTCTTAGTGTTTGCTCTGAGTAGTTTACACACATAACTTATTACACTGTTTATTGGTATCAACATTTTACCACTTCAGAAATGTAACAGCCTTACTTCTCTGTGTCTGTTTACCCTCCTCTTTTTATAATATGTTGTCTTAACTCTGTTCTCTAAATACTTAAGAGAAACTCATTAGTTGATATTACATTTTTTGCTTCAGCTGTCAAATATTATTTTAAAACTTTAAGAGAAGGATAGCCTATTTTTTTAATTAAAACATTTCATTTTGTATTGGGGGATAGCCAGTTAACAATGTTGTTATCGTTTCAGATGGATAGCAAATGGATTCAGCCATATATGTACACTTGTATCCAATCTCCCCCAAACTCCTCTCCCATCCAGGCTGCCACATTGAGCACAGTTCCCTGTGCTATACAGTAGGTCTTTGTTGGTTATCTACTTTAAATATAGCAATATGTACACAGTAGGATAGACTATTATATAGTTTTTATTTTCCTAAGTTTTCTTCTTTTATCATTTTCTGTTTGAAGAGCTTTTCTTTAGACTGTCTTTTAAGGTAGGCCAAACATTCTCTAAGTTTTCCTTTACCTAAAATGTCTTCACCTTCATTTATAAAGGATATTTCCACTGGATAGAGTGTTCTAGGTTGGCAGGTTTGTTTGTTTCTTTTTTCTTTTTTTTGCCACTGGAAGGCTATACCACTTCTTTCTGGCCTCCATGGTTTCTGATGAAAAATACTTTGTTAATTGAATCATTGCTCCCTTGAAAGTAATATATCATTCTCTCTAAGTATTTTTAATAATTTTCCTTATTCTTAACTTTTAAAATTTTGATGATATGTTTTGGCACAGATTTCTTTTTGTTTATTCTTTGGGAGTTTTCTACATTCCTTGAATCTCTAAATATGTGCCTTTTATCAACTTTGGGAAGTTTTGGCCATTCTTTCTTCAAATATTTTTTTCAGCCCCATATTATTCTTAGTCTGGGACTCAGTTAATGTATATGTTAGATCTTTTAGTATTGTCCTACTGGTCTCTGAAGCTTTGTTCATTTTACTTTTTAGACTATTTTATCTCCATTGTCCAAACTGGGTAATTTTTATTGTTCTGTCTTCAAAATTCTTCCTTCTTTTGTCTGGCATCTCTTATTTAGCCCATGCAGTAAGGTGTTTTTTTTTTTTTAATTTTAGTTATTGTGATTTCAATTCTAAAATTTTGGTTTGATTTTTCTTTATATCTCTATTTGCTGAGATTTTCTATTTTTTTTCAAGATTATACATAACCATTCATTGGAGCATTTTCATCATGGCTGTTTTGTTTTTTTTTTCCCCAGAACAATGTATACTTTAATCAAAACTTCCAAGCTACTAGTTTAGCTTAAGGAAAAAAATCATATAACCTAACCAGCAAAGTCCTTAGCAAACATTTACATATAAATTTTTCAAATATACGTGTACATTTGACCCTTGAACAAAGGATTGGTTAGGGGCACCATCTCTTCAAAAATCCATTCAGAGTTAGCCTTTTGTATCTGTCTGTACTTTCACACTTGAGGATTCAACCAACTGTGGATCACGTAGTATTTACTGAAAACAAAACCACCCCTGCCCCCCTGCAGTTAAACCCATGTTGTTAAAGGGTCAACTGTGTATTGCTAGCTGAGAACTAATTTCTGAATTCTGAGACAAATGAGCCATTGTCACACAGACTACAGTCTTTCCCAGACTTTTTGCAAAAACTCTCCTCTTATGGACTTCCAAATTTAGTGGCCGCGGCCCTTTTTGGCACGACCGTTGTTCCTTCTTTTCTTGGTCATCTTGGAAGCGCCGAGGCGAGAGAGCCATCATGGCTGTTTTAAAATCCTTATCAAGTAATTCTGACTTGTATGTTGTCTTGCTATCGTTTCTTAGTTATTTCACAATCAAGTTGAGATCTTCTTTGTTCTTGGTAAGAGAAATGATTTTCAGTAGTCTCTTGGATATTGTAGTATTATGTTTTGAGACTCTGGATCTTATTTAACACTTTTGCTTTACAAACCTCTGATGACATCATGCTTGCGGAGGAGGGCACATTGTTACTGCCAGGAAGGGTGGGAGTCTTAGCTGCTAACTTGACCCCTGCTGACATCACATAGAAGGTGGTGTGAAAGGATGCCTCATTATCACTTGATGGGCGTGGAAGTCCAGGCTTCTTATTTGGTTTCATTGATAGAAAGAGCTAGGCTGTTTGTTCTTCTTTTTCTTTCTCCAGTATATTTGGCTAGAATGGTTATTATCAATAAGATTTCTGTCCTGCTAGTCTGTCCCTTTCCTGGTTCTTTGGCTTGAGAGAGCAGACTTTCCTTGAGACATTTTGTTTGTGTATTTTGGCATTTCTCCAGTACTAAATTGAGCATTTTAGGAGGAAAGAAGAAAGCTATGGAACTTATCACTGTGATTTGTTCTTCTCGTGTTGTTCCTCACTCCTAAGATCCTTATCCTATCCTTCTCTTTGCCTTTCGGAGTCTTCTGTATTTGTCTTATGTACAGATTTTCCTCAGCTGTTGATGAGGTTCTGTCTTGATAAGCCCATCCTAAGTTTAACATATCGTAAGTTAAAAAAGCATTTAATATACCTACCCTGAATGCTTGCTAAATCACTTTTGTGTCCAACTCTTTGTGACTCCATGGACTGCAGCGTGCCAGTCTCCTCTGTTCAAGAAATTCTCCATGAAAGAATATTGGAGTGGGTTGCTATGCCCTCCTCTAGGGGATCTTTCTGACCCAGGGATCGAACCCACATCCCTTACGTCTCCTGCATTGGCAGGCGGGTTCTTTACTACTAGTGACACCTGGGAATCCCATAACTACCCTGTGCTTTCTTAGTCACTCATTCATGTCTGACTCTTTGGGACCCCATGGACTGTAGCTTGCCAGGCTCCTCTGTCCATGGAATTCTCCAGGCAAGAATACTGGAGTGGGTTGCCATTCCCTTCTCCAGGGGATGTTCCGAACCCATCAATTGAACCCAGGTCTCCTGCATTGCAGGCAGATTCTTTACCGTCTGAGCCATCAGGGAAGCTATATAACTACCCCCTACCTGATATCATATCTTAGCCTGCTGCTGCTGCTGCTGCTGCTAAGTCGCTTCAGTCGTGTCCGACTCTGTGCGACCCCATAGATGGCAGCCCACCAGGCTCTGCCATCCCTGGGATTCTCCAGGCAAGAGTACTGGAGTGGGTTGCCATTTCCTTCTCCAATGCATGAAAGAGAAAAGTGAAAGTGAAGTCGCTCAGTCATGTCCGACTCTTAGCGACCCCATGGACTGCAGCCTACCAGGCTCCTCTGTCCATGGATTTTCCAGGCAAGAGTACTGGAGTGGGGTGCCATTGCCTTCTCCCTATTTTAGCCTACCTTAACTTAAATGTATCTGAACACTTAAATATGCCTGCAGTTGGGAAAATCATCTCATGCAAAACCCATTTTATAATAAAGTGATAAATATCTCATATAATTTATTAACTAGTGTACTGAAAGTGAAAAATAACATGGTTGTATGGTTATAGAATGGTTGTGAGTTGTAAATGGCTGTTTACTCTTGTGATTGTATGACTAGCTGGAGCTGCAGCTCTCTGCAGCTGCCCAGCATCATGCAGGAGTATCTTTCAGGATGCCACTAGCCCAGGAAAAATCAAAGTTCAAAATTCTAAGTACAGTTTCTACTGAATGCATATTGCTTTCGTACTATTGTTAAGTTGAAAAGTCATTGTCAAACTATTGTAAATACAGGACCACCTGTAATTGTGGTCAGAGCTTTTATATTTAATTAATGGGAAGAATAGGGGTAATATAGACACTTGTCAGGAACCAGAAGTTTCAGCTCGTTTTTCTATAGACCAGGCACTCTTATTTTTTTGTGGTAGACAGCAGGATCTAGTTTAATAATACTCAGTCCTGACTATTCAAGGGGTAAGTTTTACCCCTATTTATGCAGTAATAGGGGCTTCCCAGGTGGCACTAGTGCTAAAGAATCTGCCTGCCACTGCAGGAGACCCAAGAGACTAGGTTTGATCCCTGGGTTGAGAAGATACCCTGGAGCAGGAAATGGCAACCTGCTCTAGTATTCCTGCCTGGAACATTCACTTCATGGACAGAGGAGCCTCATGGGGTACCATACATGGGATCGCAAAGAATCAGACACTGAGCACATACAGTAATAGCTGTCTTTAAACTGTAAGGCTAGAAAACAGTCAAAGAAAATGTCCACAGATTTGAGTAGTACTTGTAACTCCAGTCTTAAAAACTGAGTTTACTTTTCAAGACCTTAATAAGAAATTCTCTGACAACTCTAAATCCAATCCGGTCATAAAAGTTGAGTTAACTTTCCACTCTTTGCTACCCCATGAACTACACAGTCTATGGAATTCTCCAGGCCAGACTACTAGAGTGGGCAGCTGTTCTCTTCTCCAGGGGATCTTCTCAACCCAGGGATCGAACCCAGGTCTCCCATATTGCAGGTAGATTCTCTACCAGCTGAGCCATCAGGGAAGCCCCAAAATTATGACAACTCTAAATTAGTTTTTAAAATATAATTAAAATGACACTACTGCTGACCTATATTACTGTGGTTTTACCAATAATTATGGTCAGAGATTTTGTTGTGGCTATAGTATGGCATTCTAATGACTTGAAAAATTTGCATGGATTATAATTCATATAATAATTCATTTAGATTTATAAAATACATCTACTTATTATATCAAATGATATCCTTACAAAAGACTATCAACTTAGTAGTTTATGAACTATAAATTGGATGGTTCATTCAAGTTTATCTAATAAATATTCATATTTTCATTTATTTATCTATTCAGTATTTAAACAGTATCATTCAGAACTAGGTGCTAAGCTAGGGACTTAGTATGCAGTGGCATACTGAAGAGTAGTAATTTCAAACTCTAATGAGGTTTTTTCTTTGGGCACTTGCTGTGTACTGATAAAATGAAACCACTCTTTGGGATGCTAGATAGAAAGAAGCAAGGAAAGCCTACAGAAATGTCAGTAGACTTACAGCGTTTTCACTTAGTTGAGGATGTCGCCTTACTGACACTAAGTTAAGTGTATGAACTAACAAGATCATGTTAACATCCTGCTAAACAAACGTGGTAACATTCTCCTAAATATAAACATTAGTATAAATGTTTGTGTACATTCTTTCTGAGTAGTAAATATTAAAGGGGCTCCAGTACCGCAAGATATTAAGCTTTTCTTATACAGCAAATCCACCTCGTCTTTGATATGAACCCTAGAAGTCAAGGGAAGATGCACAGAAATTCACAGTATGTTTTCTGTATCCTTGGCTAAATAAATCAGGAGCTTGTAGTGGGTGGGTTCAGTTCAGTCGCTCAGTCGTGTCCGACTCTTTGCCACCCCATGAACCGCAGCACACCAGTCTTCCCTGTCCATTACCAACTGCCGGAGTCTACCCAAACCCATGTCCATTGAGTTAGTGATGCCATCCAACCATCTCATCCTCTGTCGTCCCCTTCTCCTCCTGCCTTCAATCTTTCCCAGCATCAGGGTCTTTTCAAATGAGTCAGCTCTTTGCATTAGGTGGCCAAAGTATTGGAGTTTGAGCTTCAACATCAGTCCTTCAAGTGAAAACCTAGGACTGATTTTTAGGATGGACTGGTTGGATCTCCTTGCAGTCCAAGGGACTCTCAAGAGTCTTCTTCAACACCACAGTTCAAAAGCATCAATTCTTTGGCACTCAGCTTTCTTATAGTCCAACTCTCACATCCATACATGACTACTAGAAAAACCATAGGCTTGACTAGAAGGACCTTTGTTGACAAAGTAATGTCTCTGCTTTTTAATATGCTGTCTAGGTTGGTCCTAACTTTTCTTCCAAGGAGTAAGCGTCTTTTAATTTCATGGCTGCAGTCACCATCTGCAGTGATTTTGGAGCCCCCCAAAATAAAGTCAGCCACTGTTTCCCCATCTATTGCCGTGAAGTGACCGGATCGGATGCCATGATCTTAGTTTTCTGAACGTTGAACTTTAAGCCAACTTTTTCACTCTCCTCTTTCACTTTCATCAAGAGGCTCTTTATTTCTTCTTCACTTTCTGCCGTAAGGGTGGTGTTATCTGCATATCCGGGGTTATTGATATTTCTCCCAGCAATCTTGATTCCAGCTTGTGCTTCCACCAGCCCAGCATTTCTCATGATGTACTCTGCATAGAAGTTAAATAAGCAGAGATGTGTATAAGAGACATTGGTGTTATCTGCATATCCGGGGTTATTGATATTTCTCCCAGCAATCTTGATTCCAGCTTGTGCTTCCACCAGCCCAGCATTTCTCATGATGTACTCTGCATAGAAGTTAAATAAGCAGGGTGACAATATACAGCCTTGATGTACTCTTTTTGCTATTTGGAACCAGTCTGTTGTTCCATGTCCAGTTCTAACTGTTGCTTCCTGACCTGCATACAGATTTCTCAGGAGGAAGGTCAGATGGTCTGGTATTCCCATCCTTTTCAGAATTTTCCACAGTTGATTGTAATCCACACAGTCAAAGGCTTTGGCATAGTCAATAAAGCAGAAATAGATGTTTTTCTGGAAGTCTCTTGCTTTTTCAATGATCCAGCAGATGTTGGCAATTTGATCTCTGGTTCCTCTGCCTTTTCTAAAACCAGCTTGAACATCTGGAGGTTCACCATTCACGTATTGCCTGGCTTGGGGAGTTTTGAGCATTGTTTTACTAGCATGTGAGATGAGTGCAATTGTGTGGTAGTTTGAGCATTCTTTGGCATTGCCTTTCTTTGGGATTGGAATGAAAACTGATCTTTTCCAGTGGGTAGTTTTGATCTTTTTATACTAACTTGTAGTCTGTAGAAAATGCTGCAGCTAAGCACTCTGCTAGACACAGGTACACATGGAGAAATAATATGCCACCCTTTTATGGGATCTCACAGCTTAGCAGGGAAATCAACAGATGTAGAATAAAAACTTCCAATAAGGAAACAGTAGTGACACAAAATGGGGAAAATGGCATTATGATTTGTCCATTTGCTCAAACCAAAGCCCTAGAGGGTTATAATTGATTTATTTCTCTATCTGAGCTTCTTATTACAGTCCATACCAAATCTTAATAATTCCATATCAGAAGTGTTTCTAGCATGTATATTTCTTTTCATTCTTGTTTATCAGTGCCCTTATCCAGATCACCATCATATCTTCCCCACTGCTACAGAGTGATCTTTTAATATACAAATCAGCATATTTCTCCCTTGCTTTAAAGCCTTTAATATCTTTCATTGCTCCTAAAATAAAATCAAAATTCTTTATATGATATACTTGAACATCTTGTCCTCCTTCTTATCTTCCCTACTTTACCATTTTTTCCCTATGTGGATATAAGTATGTGAACGCAAAGTATTTGCAAATAATTACTGATATGTTTCCAAGTTAATGCTGAGTCGTGAACTTGTCAGGGAAGACAGAGTTGGGGGCCAATTATAAAGGAGTATAGAATTTGTGATAAAAGACTTCAATTTCTTGAATTAAAATCAAAATATCAGGGTAGGAAAGTTCAGCTAACTCTTTTGCAAAGCAAGATTCCCTGTCTTCCCAAGCAAGATATTTTTTTTCCCGTTTGTAGCAATGAGGGTTTTAGAAACTGCATTTCTTTAACATGATTTGGAAATGTAGTTCCTAGGGAAACAAATGTCCGCTAATCATGGCATATTTTGAGAACAAATATATTTTTGCATAATGACTGGTGCTGCTGCTGCTAAGTCGCTTCAGTTGTGTCCGACTCTGTGCAACCCCATAGATGGATAACCACTAACAACATGCAAATTACGTATTAGTTTTATTTTAAGGCATACAGTTCAGTGGCATTTAATACCTTTGACGTGCTATACAGTGAATTCTTTCCATTTTTGCCCCCTTCTTTTTCGTTCCTTGTCTTCCATCTGTCCAAAATATAGAAATGGTTTGTATTTTTGTTTCTATAAAATCTATCAAAATCACGTGGAATATAGTATATATTTTTATTGTGGTATAATACACAAAACATAACATTTACCATTGTAACCATTTCTAAGTATAAAATGCAATGCCATTAAATATACTCACATTGTTGTGCTACCATCACTGCCATCCATCTTCAGAACTTTATCTTCTCGTATTGTAACTCTGTACTAGTTTACCTCCTTCCCTCAGAACCTCTTCATTTTTACTGTGTCTCTGAATTTGCCTGTTCTAAGTATCTCTTATAACTGGAGTCATAGAATATTTTTATCTTTGTGTCTGGTTTATAAATATCTTTTTCCAAGTTGTAACTTGTGTCAGAATTTCTTTTCTTTTTAAGGCTGAGTAAAATTGCTTTGTATGTATTATATATACCTCATTTTATTTATCCATTCATCTGTTAATAGATATAGATATTCTACCTTTTGGTAGAATTTAATAATATTTGTGTTGTATTTTCATTGTATTTTGCTGAACACTTAACAAGATTATTAGCTAAGAAAAAATCACTTAGTATTTATTGGCAGATATTTAACTCGAGTAAATGGCAAGTATTTTTTGAGTTTTATTTTCTAACTCTAGAGATTGCTTTTTGACATTGATCACTTAAATGTTTTTTATACATATGAGATCACATTCATATGGTATTTATTTTTTGAGTTCATATATCTTAGATCCATTCAGGCTACTATAACAAAATACTACAAACTCAGTAGCTTATAAACAACAGAAATTAATTTCTTACATTTCTGGAGGCGGGAAACCAGGATGCCAGCATGGACTGGTGAGACCCTTCCTCCAGATTGCAGACTTCTTGTCTTATCCTTACACAGTGGAAGGGGTGAGCGTATTAGGGCTTCACTCTGTGACTTAATCACCTCCCCAAAGCCTCACATCCTAGTGCCATCATTTTGAGGAATTAGAATTTCAAGATGAATTTCAGAGAATGCATTCAGATCATAATACCAACATATGAAATTTTAAATTTAATTTCTCTCTAAAATTGTTTCCAAATATATGAGGAAGTATAGATATTTTTAACTACATAAGGTATTACACAGGGTTTACTTAAAGATTTCCATAGTAAATCTTAAGTGTTTAGTGAATAATCATTTGATTTTTATAAAAAAAAGATACTAAAGCTACTTTAAGTATATTTTGTCATACTAACTCAGTCTATTTTAAAATACTCTTTCTTTCTCTAGGGAAAATAATTTTATCTCAAATGTTGAGTTTGTGACCATCTAAATTAAATCCTAATAACCATATATAAATATCAGATCATTTTGAGTGATATAGGTGACTAATACAAAGTGTTTACTTGCTCCAAAAACTCTTCAGGCTTTATAAAAGTTTTGTTTCCAGTGCAGAGCAGGGTTCTTAAGAAATAAATGATATCATCAATGTAGGAATTCTTTTGGCAGTTATCTTCAGAGTTATAAAGTCATTTTATTTAGTAATATCTTTTCCCAATATTTGTAATTCTATTTGGAGAAAATAAAAAACTGTTGAAAGAAAAATTTCACTTTGATATAGATTCTTAGGATCTTTAAAATTTTTAAATAACATGAACTAAGATATATAAATAAGGGTGTTCACTGTAGTATTTTTATAGTAGTGAAGACCCCATGGACTGCAGCCTACCAGGCTCCTCCGTCCATGGGATTTTTCAGGGAAGTGTACTCAAGTGGGTTGCCATTGCCTTCTCCTAATAAACAATCTAAATGTCCATAATTAGCTGATATAAGTGTATCATGATATATTAATATGTTGTTATTGTTCAGTAGCTAATTCATGTCCAACTGTTTGTGACTCGGTGTACTGCAGCGTGCCAGGCTCCCTTGTCCTTCACTGTCTCCTCGAGTTTGCTCAAATGCACGTCCACTGAGTTGGTGATACTATATTTATGTTAAATGTAATGTGAGCTATGCTACATTTAACATGAATGAATTGGATCTATACAGCAACATATAGGTCCTCAAAAACAAAAGTTGAGTTAAATGAAGAAAATTCAATAATAGTATATATACTATGTTCTCTAAATATATAGAAATTTAAGTCATAGAACAGCACTATTTTTGTAAATAGATATATGTGTGTGTGCACATACAAACACACACATATATCCACAAAAATATAGTTCTATACAATTGTATACACAGACATATATATACAGTATGTAAACATGTAAGGTACTGATTATTTCTAGGGAGGGAATAAAAGTGGAATAATGGAATTGTTAAGTTCAGTCACTTAGTTGTGTCCAACTCTTTGCGACCCCATAGACTGCAGCACGCCATGCCTCCCTGTCCATTGCCAACTCCCAGAGTTTACTCAAACTCATGTTCATTGAGTCAGTGATGCCATCCAACCATCTCATCCTCTGTCGTCCCCTTCTCATCTTGCCTTCAATCTTTCCCAGCATCAGGGTCTTTTCAAATGAGTCAGTTCTTCACATCAGGTGGCCAAAGTATCGGAGTTGCAGCTTTAGCATCAATCCTTCCAATGTATATTCAGGACTGATTTCCTTTAGGATGAACTGGTTGGATCTCCTTGCAGTGCAAGGGACTCTCAAGAGTCTTCTCCAACACCACAGTTCCAAAGCATCAATTCTTCAGCACTCAGCTTTCTTTATAGTCCAGCTCTCACATCCATACATGACTACTGGAAAAACCATAGCCTTGACTAGATGGACCTTTGTTGGCAATGGAATTGCTGTTGTTGTTAAATCGCTCAGTGTTGTACAACTCTTTGCAACCCCATGCACTGCAGCACGCCAGGCTTCCCTGTCCTTCACCTTCTCCCAGAGTTTTATCACAAGTATTGAGTTTGTGACCATCTGAATTAAATGGCAATAACCATATATAAATATCAGATTTCATTTTGAGTGATATAGGTGATGCCATCTAACTATCTCATCCTCAGTAACAAAATAATTTAATTTTTTCACAAAAATGAAAGCTATGGATTAAATATTACATAATATTAGTATTTTAAAATCTAAATAATTTGTACATTAATGTTGGTTGCCGTAGTCTACATAATTTTTTTTTGTGTGAGACATCTTTCTGCCTTTTAAAGTATGTACTCAAAAAATAGTAATCTCACATGTCAACAGATATGCAAGGATGTTAACTATAGAATATTTATAATTATGAAAAATGGAAACAACCAAAATAACAGTTGATATACCTGTAGAGCTAAAAGTTTCCTGTATAGCTAAATTATATTATTATATTATATATATATATTATATATTATAATGATACTGTATTCTTACCGTACATAGAAATCAATTCTAGGTGGACTACAGGTCTAAATTTGAAAGATTAAGTAATAAAACTTTTAAGGAAATCATAGAAGAGCACCTTTTTGTCTTTGTAGTAGACAAAGATTTAAAGAATAGACTAAATTTAAACTAAAATATGGTAAACAGGGCTGTGTTAAAATCAAGAACTTCTGTTCATTGAAAGATACCATTCAGTTAATCAAAGGGCAACTTTCAGAGCCCAGAAAGATATGTCAGAGCACAAAAAGACAAAAGAATTTGACTAGCAAAGGGCTAATACCCAGAATATATAGTTCCTATGAATAAATAAGAAAAGGACTGTCAATCCAGTAGAAATATGAGCAAAACATTTGAACAAATATTTCACAAAGGAACTATCTCCAGATATGAAAAAGCACTCTAATTGCTTTGTCTTCTTTTGCTATTTTTTTTTTTTTTTTTTTCAATTTGGAAGCTTACATCATTGTAGGTCTTTCTTCTTTTCTAATATACGCATATAATGATCTAGAGATGCATGTAGGCACTGCTTTAGCACTTCACAAATTTTCAAAGGTTGTGTTTTTTTTTTTTATAAGTTCAAATATTTTCTAATTCTTAGATTGTTCATTGAGAAAAAAGTATTTTAAAGTAGTTTCTTTAATTTCACATATCTGGGGATTTTCCAGACATAATTGGTGTTGATTTCTACTGTAAGTGTATTGATATTGTGGCCACAGAAAGTAATTTGCATGATTTAGTTTTTTAAAATTTTATTTAAAATGTTTTATGTTTCAGCATTATAATGTTATTTTGATGCAAATCCATAGCACTTGACGGAGAAGGCAATGGCACCCCACTCCAGTACTCTTGCCTGGAAAATCCCATAGACAGAGGAGCCTGGTAGGCTGCACCACGGGGTTGCTGAGTCAGACATGACTGAGCGACTTCCCTTTCACTTTTCACTTTCATGCATTGGAGAAGGAAATGGCAACCCACTCCAGTGTTCTTGCCTGGAGAATCCCAGGGACGGGGAAGCCTGGTGGGCTGCCGTCTATGGGGTCGCACAGAGTCAGACATGACTGACATGACTTAGCATAGCACTTGAAAACAATATGTGTTTTGATGTTATTAGACAGACTTTTATAAATTTTCAGTGAAGAGTTTTCATTCTATGTCCTTAATGATTTTTGTCCATTTTTTTCTGTTATTTACCCAGAGAAGTATGTTTAAAATTTCAGTTTAAATATTTTCAGATATATTAAAACACCTTGTTAGCACAGACTTGGAGTACCCTGTTCATTGGAATGACCCTTTTGGGTTCTTTGCTGAGTACCCCTAATGTTCAACGAGATTCTTCCCTCTAGCTGGTTAGAATTCATATGTCTCCCAGTGCAGAGCTCTGGGAATAGTTCTGAAGCACTGGTTGTTCTCAGCTTGCCTTATTGAACTTCATACTATCCTTGTGCAACAAAATATTCAGCCAAAGACTCAAATTAATTCTAATGCAAATTTCTACAGCTCCTCCTCTGTAGCTTCCTCCTCTCTGAGTACTGTGCTTTACAGATTGCACACATTTCAGCTTTCCCAAACTCCAGTCTCTTTTTCTTCAGATCACTGAAGACTTCCTCTTCCTACATCATGACATCATCATGAGTGCCTCCTGGCAGAAATCTGGACTGTCCTTAGGACTCTCTTTGTTGATCAAAGTTCATTGTAGCCTGTTCTCCACCATCTGAATACTGTCACCTCACATAATTTGTCCAGTCAGAAGTAGATTTTGAATTGTGGTTCCCATACCAAACAGGACACCAGAAACAGCAGAATAAATAGATAATAAATCTGAGTCCCTAAGTAGCTAGTGTTCAACCTGCTTGAGAGTGCCTGGGCACTTACTCTGTCAGCTACTTTTCCAAATATCCATTAAGATGTGTGGTTTGTTGGTACTTATTTTGACTAAAGAACAAGGCAGTCCCTAATGTTTATAAATGCTTCACATTAACAGTACAGACTTTGTGAATTCTTCCTTAAAAAAAAAATTGTAAGCATAGAATACCTCTAAAGAAGCATGAAATAACATTTCCAACAGCTGTAGCCCTGTGTTCCACCAGGTTAGTGATCTAAGTAAGAGCCAAGGAAAACTAAGTTAAGATGAGCTACATCTGGTTTCTCTTTGTAGGGCCATCTTGCTGCATTATGTTCTATGTTCTTAGCAAAACAAAGCAAGAACCTAATTTAAACTTAATCACTTTGTGGTTGGGTATAGATGTGTGTGCTTCCCAGGTGGCTCAGTGGTAAAGAATCTACCCGCCAATGCAGGAGGCACAGCAGATGCGGGTTCGATCCCTTGATGGAGAAGATCCCCAGGAGGAGGAAATGGCAACTACTCCAGTATTCTTTCCTGGGAAATCCCTTGGACAAAGGAGCCTGGCGGGCTACAGTCCATGGGGTTGTGAAGAGTCGGACGTGACTGAGCATGGATGCATATATGTGTGCATGTTTGTTTGCCCTTCCCATCAACCTGTAACCTAAGTGTAACCTAATTTCAAATGTGTAAGATTCCAATTTGTTAAATCTTTATATATGTGTATTTATGTTTCCATGGGGGCTTCCCTGGTGGCTCAGAGGTTAAAGCGTTTGCCTCCGATGCGGGAGACCTGGGTTCGATCCCTGGGTCGGGAAGATCCCCTGGAGAAGGAAATGGCAATCCACTCCAGTATTCTTGCCTGGAGAATCCCATGGGCGGAGAAGCCTAGTAGGTTACAGTCCACGGGGTCACAAAGAGTCGGACACGACTGAGTGACTTCACCTCACCTCACCTCATGTTTCCATGAACAAAAATATAATTATTTGTATCAAACTATAAACAATTTTTTTCAGGAAGTAAATTGAGTTGGGGGGAAGCAGAGACTACTTGTCTTTTTTTCTTCCACTTTATATACCCTTTTGGAGAAGGCAGTGGCATCCCACTCCAGTACTCTTGCCTGGAAACTCCCATGGATGGAGGAGCCTGGTAGGCTGCAGTCCATGGGGTCGCTGAGTCAGACATGACTGTGCGACTTCACTTTCACTTTTCATTTTCATGCATTGGAGAAGGAGATGGCAACTCACTCCAGTGTTCTTGCCTGGAGAATCCCAGGGATGGCAGAGCCCAATGGGCTGCCATCTGTGGGGTCGCACAGAGTCGGACACAACTGAAGCGACTTAGCAGCATATACCCTTTAATTTGAATTATTTTAAGAATTATATTTCTTGTTTAGTACATAAAAATTTAGAACTGTTGTATCTTCCTAGCAAATCATTTCTTTCACTGTTCTATAAGGACCATATTTATCCTTAATATTTTTCTTAGTGTATATTTCATTTTTTATGATTCTTTAAAAAATATTTGTTTCCTTCAGTCTGATTATATTTTTAGTTCATTTTTGTGCTCTGCTAGTTTGTAAATTTTTGTTTTCCATTCTTTAAATGTTTTTTCTTGAAATTATAACATACTTCATTTATTTGACAGTCTTAATTTCTTCAGTATGCTTCCATTCTTCTTTTACAATGCAAGGATCTTCAGATGCTTTAATTCTGGTCCTCTCATTCATCTATTATCATTTTGTTGTTCAGGATTTTAGTTTTACCTTCACTTAGTATTTTATTGCTTTGCTTAATAAATGTTTGCTTGCTGTTATGTACACATTTGTACTTCTTTCATCATCATTTCCTATTTGGTTGTATACATTGCTTTTGAGTTTGTTTTCTTCGTGAAATAGAATGTTCTTGAATAGTTCTTTAATATAGGACCTGTGAGTAGTAAACCATGGAATATGGAAAATATTACTTATTTTCCATCTGATTTTGTTATTAGATTAAGAAGCAATCTTATTAAGATTGCTTCTTAATCTTCAGTTATTGTATATTAAATATTGTCTCCCCACCCCCACCCCCCATTTTCTCAATTCTCTCTTCAAATAATTTCTATTAGATGCTTTCTGGCCTTCTCATTCCAACACACTATATATACAGTTACTGTTTCCTTTGCTTTGTTTCTTTGTGTTGTCTTTAATTTTACAAAGTTTTATTAGCTTTTTGGTGTACTGTTTAATCCATCCACTGAATTTTAAATTTCAGTTATTATGTTGTTATTACTAGCTTTACTTATTTTATTTATTATCATTTCTAGATATAGTAAAGTGAGGTAAGGTGAAGTCGCTCAGTCGTGTCCGACTCTTTGCGACCCCGTGGACTGCAACCTATTAGGCTTCTCCGTCCATGGGATTCTCCAGGCAAGAATACAGGAGTGGATTGCCATTTCCTTCTCCAGGGGATCTTCCCAACCCAGGGATCGAACCCGGGTCTCCCGCAATGGAGGCAGACGCTTTAACCTCTGAGCCACCAGGGAAGCCCAGTAGTTGGTTCTTTTTTTAAAATTTGTCTTCTCTCATAAACCTCTGTTCTTTTTCATATATGTTTATAACTTCTTTTGTATCACCATTTAAAAAACTCTGATTTTGTAAGAATTCATTTTAAATTATTGTGTTATCTCTCTTTGCTTGTAGATTCTCCCATTTTGAATGGGGTGGTATACAGACTGTCATTTATGGCTTTGCGCTTATTCATATACCTGACTTCTTTAAGAATTATTTTCTGTTGTGGCTTTCTTCTTGTCCATTCTCTCAGTTTTAGACACCTCTCTGTAGTGGATGATTGTGTCTGCCAGAACTCTCAATCTACATGGGTCATAAACCTGTTTTTACATTACTGTCATTTCTTCAGATCTCTGCAAACATATAATGGCTCAATTTTAATGTCAGTAATATAGAAAATGCAGAGAAGGAAATGGCACCCCACTCCAGTATTCTTGCCTGGAGAATCCCAGGGACAGAAGAGCCTGGTGGGCTGCCATCTATAGGGTCACACAGAGTCGGACACGACTGAAGTGACTTGGCAGCAGCAGCAATATAGAAAATGAATTGAAAAAGAAATGCAAGAAGGAAAAGTGGTTGTCTGAGGATGCTTTGCAGATAGCTGAGGAAAGAAGAGAAACAAAAGGCAAGGGAGAAAGGGAAAGATGTATCCAACTGAATGAAGAGTTCTGGAGAATAGCAAGGCGAAAAAAGAAGGCCTTCTTAAATGAGCAATACAAAGAAATAGGGGAAAACAATAGAGTGTAAAAGACTGGCGATCTCTTCAAGAAAATTGAAAGTATCAAAGGAACATTTCATGCAAGGATGGGCACAATAAAGGACGGAAATGTTATGGACTTAACAGAAGCAGAAGAGATTAAGAAGAGGTGGCAGGAATATACATAACTATACAGAAAAGGTCATCATGACCCGGATAACCATGATAGTGTGGTCACTCACCTAGAGCCAGACGTCCTGGAATGTGAAGTCAAGTGGGCCTTAGAAAGTGTCACTACAGACAGAGCTAGCAGAGGTGAAACAGATTCCAGCTGATCTATTTCAGATCCTAAAAGATGATGCTGTGAAAGTGCTGCACTCAATATGCCAGCAAATTTGGAAAACTCAGCAGTGGCCACAGGACTGGAAAAGGTCAGTTGTCATTCCAATCCCAAAGAAGAGCAATGCCAAAGAATGTACAAACTACCATACATTTGTACTCATTTCACATGCTAGCAAGGTCATGCTTAAGCCCTTCAAGCTAGCCTTTAACAGTACATGAACTGAGAATTTCCAGATGTACAAGCTGGGTTTTGAAGAGCCAGAGGAACTAGAGATCAAATTGCCAACATTTGTTGAATCATGGAGAAAGCAAAGGAATTACAGAAAAACATCTACTTCTGCTTCATTGACTACTAAAGCCTTTGACAGTGTGAATCACAACAAACTGTGAGAAATTCTTAGAGAGACAAAAGTACCAGACCACCTTACCTGTCTCCTGAGAAACCTGTTTGCAGATCAAGAAGCAAAAGTTAGAACCAGACCTGGAAAAACTGACCAGTTCAAAACTGGGAAAGGAGTACAAGGCAGTATATTGTTACTCTGCACATTTAACTTACCTGCAGAGTACATCATGTGAAATGCTGAAGTAGATTAATCACAAGCTGGAGTCAAGGTTTCCAGGAGAAATATCAACATCCTCAGATAGGCAGATGATACCTTTCCAATGGCAGAAAGCAAAGAGGAACTAAAGAACCTCTTAATGAGGGTGAAAGAGGAGAGCAGAAAAGCTGGCTTAAAACTTAACATTCAAAAAACTAAAATCATGGCATCTGGTCCCATCACCTCCTGGCAGAGATTTGGAAACAGTAGAAACAGTGACAGACTTTATTTTCTTGGACTCCAAAAATCACTGCAGATGGTGACTGCAGCCATGAAATTAAAAGACACTTGCTCCTTGGAAGGAAAGCTATGACAAACCTAGACAGTATATTAAAAAGCAGAGATATCACTTTGTCGACAAAGGTCTGTCAAATGAAAGCTAAGGTTTGTTTTTTTTTTTTTTTCCAGTAGTCATCTTCAGATGTGAGAGTTGGGCCATAAAGAAGTCTGAGCAGCTAAGCATTGATTCTTTCAAATTGTGGTACTGGAGAAGACTCTTGAGAGTCCCTTGGACTTCAAGGAGATCAAACCAGTCCATCCTAAAGGAAATCAACCATGAATATTCATTGGAAGGACTGATGGCAACCTACTCCAGTATTCTTGCCTGGAGAATTCCATGGACAGAGGAGCCTGGTGTGTTACAGTCCATGGGGTGACAAAGAGCCGGACACGACAGAGTGACTAACACTTTCACTTTTGGGCTTTCCTGGTAGCTCAGCTGGTAAACAATCTGCCTGAAATACAGGAGCTCTTGGTTGGATCCCTGTGTTGGGAAGATCTCCTGGAGAAAGGATAGGCTACCCACTCCAGTGTTCTTGGGCTTCCCTGTTGTCTCAGATGGTAAAGAATCCACCTGCAATGTGGAAAACATGGGTTTGATCCCTGGGTCGGGAACATCCTCTGGAGAAGGGAATGACTACCCACTCCAGTATTCTAGCCTGGAGAATTCCAGACAGTGGAGCCTGGCAGGCCCCAGTCCATGGGGTTGCAAAGAGTTGAACACAACTGAGCAACTTTCACTTTCACTTGATGCTGAAGCTGATGCTCCCATATCTTGGCCACTTGATGTGAAGAACTGACTCATTGGAAAAGACCCTGACGCTAGGAACAGTTGACAGCAAGAGGAAAAAGAGGGCAGCAGAGGATGAGGTGGTTAGATAGCATCACTGACTCAGTAAACATGATGAATATGAGCAAACTCTAGGAGATGGTGGAGAACATAGGAGCCTGGTGTGCTACAGTCTATGAGGTCACAGAGTCAGACATGACTTAGTAACTCAACAACAACAATACATACTTAGGTTTCTGATCACACATGGTTGACTCTTTCTTGCCCTTAGACTGGACAAAAAGCTTGTTTTTAATGGAACTTCAGCCAGATAAGCTCAGATACTCAGGTTTTCATTCAGAAAATGTTGTGTCCCGGCTTCCTGCAGTTAATCCAGTTTTGTGTCTCAGCCATGAAGGTCCCTGCAGATAAATTTTCATGTCCACTCGGGTCTCGGGGTCAGATCTGTCCATGGACGTTATTTAATCCAGGTCGCTTGTCATGGTAGCTCAATTTCATTTTACTAGTAAGGGTTTTTTGCCTTTATTTGGCATCTTTAGATTCACTCTCTTTGTTTTTAATGATATGTATTAATGTTTTATTATTATTTTATATCGTGTATCTGTGTGTTGGAAAATGATCTGGTAAGTCATTAGATTTTTTAAAATTATGTAGTTTATGTTTTTTAATTATTTAGTATGTTTATTTAGACAAAGTTAAAACTCAGTTGAAACATTTTACTTTAAAGATGTCATTCAAATTCAATTTTAATTGTTAGGATTTGTTAATATTAATATGCTCTAGCTTTTTTTACTACTAATTCATGTATTTTAAAAATATTTTTCCTTCATATCTTATTAGCGTTTTCATCTTTCATGAGAAAATCAAGTAGAGAGAACACTTAAAAGTTAGGTTTATGATTTATTAAAATTTTAAAGAAATATTTGATAAGGAGAGAATATTCATTTTTATTATTCATTGATGAAGTTTTATTGGTTATGTTTGTTCAAAGTTTTATAGGTAATATAGAGTTATTGATAATATAGATGTAGTTACTATCAATAATTCATTTATATTTTCATATGACATTACATTTTCTAGAAGTGATGTGATTCTTACCTGGAGTCACAGTCTTGGAGCTAGAAGGAAACTTGGAGATCTGCAAATCTGAAACCTGCCTGAACCCTAGTCTGAGAGTATTTAGTAAAAGGGGATTATCTATTTCAATTGCAAGATTTTCCTTTGTTAAAATCAAGATAAATGTATTTACTATATGACTTCAGTCCATCCTCAAGTAACCTCATTAAAAAAGTAAATAAGGTTGATATGACAGAGTTCCTTCTTATTTAACCTTGCTACAGCTTAATTGTTAACACTGTGCTTTTTAGGTGTTGACAAGTTATAATTAATAATTTATACTTATTTATACTTAATAATTTGTATGTAATATTTGAATGTTTATATATCACTCATCTGGATTTTGTCACAATTACTTTGTTGTTCCAGTTTCACCTATTTAGTATACTCATGACTTGTCAAGGCCAATATTTGAATCCTTCTGTTTTACACCATTGATTTATGTCATATTTTAAACTTTGGAGAAGGGAATGGCTGCCCACTCCTGTATTCTGGGCTGGAGAATTCCATGGACTGTATAGTCCATGGGGTCACAAAGAGTCGGACATGACTTGAGTGACTTTCACTTAAGCTTACTTTTTGACTGAGTTCTTTTTTTTTTTTTTTGCCATAGGTCAAGGCAGTGACCATTAGTGACTGCCCAGTGACACCTAGTGACTAAGATCACTAGGTGAAATACTGATGAGACCTTTATTTTTACTACTCTTTTTTCTTTTCTTTACTTTTTTTTTTTTTTAGCCATGCCCTGCAACATGTGGAATCATAGTTCTCAAACCTGTGCTCCTTTCTTTTTTCTTTTGTTTTCTTTTTACCTTTGACCCCTTTCACCCATTTCTTTTATCACCTCTGGTAATCATCAGTTTGTTGTCTATATTTCTGAGCTTCTTTGTTTCTTTAGATTGCATATATGAGAGACATCATACATTATTTGTTTTTCTCTCTCTGACTTACTTTATTTACCATAATGTCTGTGAGGCCCATCCATGTTATCACAAATGTCAAGATGCTATTCTTTTTTATGACTGAATAATATCCATTGTATGTGTGTGTGTATGTGTGTGTGTGTGTATATATATATATATATATATATATATATATATATGCCACAATTTCTTTCTGTCATCCATCAATGAACACCTAGGTTATTTCCATAGCTTGGCTATCATAATGCTGTATTGAACATTGGGGTGTATATATCTTTTCATGTTAGTGTTTGCATCTTCTTTGGATAAATACCCAGAAGTAGAATTGCTGGGTCATATGGTAGTTCTATTTTTATTTTTTTGAATAACCTCCGTATTGTTATACAAAATGACTGTACTTCTTTACATTCCCACCAGAAGTGCACAAGGGTTCTCTTTTCTCCATATTCTCACCAAGATTTGTTACTTTCTGTCTTTTTTGTAATAGATATTCTAAAAGATATGAGATGATATCTCAGTATGGTTTTGATTTGCATTCCCTAATGATTAATGATGTTGAACATCTTTTCACATATCTGTTGGCCATCTGTACAGGCATTTCTAGGAGATATTGTGAGGTATTTTTTCCAGATCACCACAATAAAATGAATATTGCTATAAAGCAGGCCACATGATTTATGTGGTTTCCCGGTGTACATAAAAATTGTATTTATACTATATTGTAGTTTATTAAGTGTACAATAGCATTATGTCTAAAAAAATGCACTTACCTTAATTAAAAAGCACTTTATTGCTAAGAAATGCTATCTGTAATCTGAGTTTTCAGTGGGTTGTAATCCTTTTGCTTGAGAAGGGCTTGAAATACTGGGAAAATTACCAAAATGTGGAACAGAGACATAAAATGACCAAATGCTGTTAGAAATGGCACCTGTAGACTTGGCTGACAGAAGGTTGCCACACATACTCAATTTGTTGAAAAAACACAGTATCTAGGAAGATAACTAAAGCAAAGCATACTCAGCAAATTATTCCTGTATGTCTTTTCTTGAAGAATGTCTGTTTAGATATTCAGCCTATTTTTAAATTCGCCCATAATTTTCATTTTTTGTGGTGTCCTTTTCTGGTTTTGGTATCAAGATAATATTGGCTGTGTAAAATGAGTTTGGAAGAGCTCCCTTCTCTTAAATATTTTGGAAGAGTTTGAGAAGAATTAATATTAATTCTCTAAATATTTTGTAGAATTCATTAATGAAGCCATCTGGTCCTGGTTTTTGTTGGATGGGAGGTTTTTGATTACTGATTCAGTCTCCTTACTGTTCAGAACTGGTTCGTTGAAAAGATAAATAAAATTGACAAGCCCTTAGCTATACGTATAAGAAAAAAAGAGAGGATTCAAAATAAAAAATGAAACAGGAGGTGTTACAACTGATAACTCAGAAACATAATACAAAGAATCATAGGAAAATACTTAAATAAATTCCAACAAATTGCTCATCCGAGAAAATAAATAGGTAAATTCCTGGAAACATACCACCTAGTAAGACTGAACTATCATGAAATATTAAATCTGAGCAGAACAACTACTTTATTACTGTCTTTTAGGTGCTCTTATGTAGGGTGTATGCTTTTGAACTGTGGTGTTAGAGAAGACTCTTGAGAGTCCCTTGGACTGCAAGGAGATCCAACCAATCCATTCTGGGGGAGATCAGTCCTGGGTGTTCTCTGGAAGGTTTGATGCTAAAGCTGAAACTCCAGTACTTTGGCCACCTGATGCAAAGAGTTGACTCTTTGGAAAAGACTCTGATGCTGGGAGGGATTGGGGGCAGGAGGAGAAGGGGACGACAGAGGATGAGATGGCTGGATGGCATCACCAACTCGATGGATGTGAGTTTGAGTGAACTCTGGGAGATGGTGATGGCCAGGGAGGCCTGGTGTGCTGCGATTCATGGGGTCGCAAAGAGTTGGACATGACTGAGCGACTGAACTGAACTGATGTAGGGTGTATGAATATTTGCAGATGTTAAATCCTCTTGTTGAACAACTTCATCATTATATAATATCCATCTTTGTTTTCTGCAACAGTCTTGTTTTAAAGTCTATTTTGTCCTATATAAGTGTCTCTATACTTCAGCTTCCTTTGGTTTCCTTTTGCATGAAATAAGTTTTTCAATCCCTTCATGTTCAGTCTATGTGTGTCTTAACATCTATAGTGAATCTTTTGTAGTCAGTATATAGATAGGCCTTATCTTATTTTTATTCATCTAGCTACTCTATGTCTTTGTTTGGAGAATTTAGGGCATTTCCACTTAAAATAATTGCTGATATGTATGTACATATTGATGTCTTTGTTAATTGTTTACTGGATGTTTTTTATAGTTCTGTTCTCTTATATTTTGGTAACTTTCTTAAGTTGTATAAATGTATTTATATTCCTTTCTGTTTATCTTTTGTGTGTTTATTGTAGGTTTTTGCTTTATGATTACGAGGAGGCTTATATTGCTTCCCAAATGTTGCTAGGGGAAAAGAACGTGCCTGCCAATGCAGGAAACATAAGAGACATGGGTTCAATCCCTGAGTCAGGGAGATCCACTGGAGGAGGAAATGGCAACCCACTCCAGTATTCTTGCCTGGAGAATCCCATGGACAGTGGAGCCTGGCGGGCTATAGTCCATCAGGTCACTAAGAGTCAGAAATGACTGACTCATCTTAGCATGCAAACACACAGGAGTCTTACATATGACAACTTATATCTACAACAGCCTCTCCTCAGTTGACAACACTTTTTAAAAAATTTTGCTGTATATTCAGTTTAGTTCAGTCACTAAATTGTGTCCGACTCTTTGCGACCCCATGAATTGCAGCACGCCAGGCCTCCCAGTCCATCACCAACTCCTGGAGTTCACTCAAACTCAGGTCCATCGATTCAGTGATGCCATCCAGCCATCTCATCCTCTGTTGTCCCCTTCTCCTCCTGCCCCCAATCCCTCCCAGCATCAGAGTCTTTTCCAATGAATCAACTCTTCGTATGAGGTGGCCAAAGTATTGGAGTTTCAGCTTTAACATCAAACCTTCCAAAGAAAACCCAGGATTGATCTCCTTTATAATAGACTGGTTGGTTCTCCTTGTAGTCCAAGGGACTCTCAAGAGTCTTCTCCAACACCAGAGTTCAAAAGCATCAGTTATTAGGCTTCACAGTCCAACTCTCACATCCATACATGACCACTGGAAAAACCATAGCCTGGACTAGACAGACCTTAGTTGGCAAAGTAACGTCTCTACCTGAGTTAAATTCACCCATTCCAGTCCATTTTAGTTTGCTGATTCCTAGAATGTTGACGTTCACTCTTGCCATCATCTGTTTGGCAACTTCCAATTTGCCTTGATTCATGGACCTAACATTCCAGGTTCCTATGCAATATTGCTCTTTACAGCATCGGACCTTGCTTCTATCACCAGTCACTTCCACAACTGGGTATTGTTTTTGCTTTGGCTCCATCCCTTCATTCTTTCTGGAGTCATTTCTCCACTGATCTCCAGTAGCATATTGGGCACCTACCAACCTGGGGAGTTCCTCCTTTGGTATCCTATCATTTTGCCTTTTCATACTGTTCATGGGGTTCTCAAGGCAAGAATACTGAAGTGGTTTGCCATTCCCTTCTTTAGGGGACTGCATTCTATCAAACCTCTCCATGATGACCCGCCTGTCTTGGGTGGCCCCACACGGCATGGCTTAGTTTCACTGAGTTAGACTAGGCTGTGGTCCGTGTGATTAGATTGACTAGTTTTCTGTGAGTATGGTTTCAGTGTGTCTGCCCTCTGATGCCTCTCTCAGTGCCTACTGTCTTACTTGGGTGTCTCTTACCTTGGGCGTGGGATATCTCTTCACGGCTGCTCCAGCAAAGCACAGCCGCTGCTCCTTACCTTGGACGAGGGGTATCTCGTCATGGCCGCCCCTCCTGACCTTGAACGTGGAGTAGCTCCTTTCGGCCCTCCTACTGTATATTAGAGAATTTACAGTGTTGTGTTAGTTTAAGGTATATAACCAAGTGATTCATTATTCATATACATATATCCATTCTTTCTCAGGTTCTTTTCCCATATTGATTATTATATAATACTGAGTAGAGTTCACTAGGTCCTTAATGATTATCTATTTTATATATAGTAGTGTATATATGTTGATCACAAACTCCTAATTTATCCCCCCCGCCCTTTCCCTTTGGTAACAATAAGAGTTTATTTTTGAAGTTGCGAGTCTGTTTCTGTTTAGAGAGTAAGTTCATTTGTTTAAATTTTTAGATTCCATATACAAGTAATTTGTCTTTCTCTGTCTGACTTACTTCACTTAATCTCTAGATCCATCCATGTTGCTGCAAATGGCCTTTCTTTCCTTTTAATGACTTGACTACTATCCCATTGTATATATGTACCACATCTTTATCCACTCCTCTGTTGATGGACATTTAGGTTGTTTCCATGTCCTCGCTCTTGTTAACAGTGCTACAGGGGACACTGGGGTGCATGTATCTTTTTGAATTATAGTTTCTCTGGATGTATGCTCAGGAGTGGGATTGCTGGATTTTACAGTTCTATTTTTATCTTTTTAAGAAACCTCCTTGTTGTTCTCCGTAGTGGTTGTACCAGTTTACATTCATACCAATAGCTTTGGATGGTTCCTATTTTCTCCACACCCTCTCCAGCATTTATTGTTTGTACAGTTTTTGATGATGGCCATTATTACCATTGTCAGGTGATATTTATTGTAGTTTTGATTTGCAGTTATCTAATAATTAGTAGGAGTTGGTGACAAACAGGGAGGCCTGGCATGCTGTGATTCAGGGGGTTCCAAAGAGTCAGACACAATGAGCAACTGAACTGAACTGAATAATTAGTAATGTTGAGCATATTTTCATGTTCTTTTTGGAAATGTGTATGCTTTATTTAGAGAATTTTCTGCTTACATCTTCTGCCCGTTTTTTGATTGTGTTGTTTATTTTCTTGACATTGAACTGCATGACCCATTTTATATCTTGGAGATTAATGCCTTGTTGGTCGCTTCATTAGCAAATGTTTTCTCTCATTCTGTGGGTTGTCTTTTCATTTTGCTTTATGTATTTTTTTTTTTTTTGCTATGAAAAAGCTTTTAAGTTTGATTATATTGCCATTTGTTTATTTCTCTTTTTATTTTCATTACTCTAGGAGGTCAATCCAAAAAAAAAAAATATTGCTGCAATGTATGTCACAGTGTGTTCTGCCTGTGTTTCCCTCCAACAGTTTTATAGTATGAAGTTTTACATTCAGATCTTTAATCCATTTTGAGTTTATTTTTCTGTATGGATTTAGAGAATGTTCTAATTTAATTGTATTACATGTGGCTGTCCAGTTTTCCCAGCATCACTTTTTGAAGAGAGTGTTTTTCTCTATTATATATTCTTACTTTCTTTGTCATAGATTAATTGACCATAGATGCGTGGGTTTATTTCCAGGCTTCCTATCCTGTTCCATTGTCAGTATGTCAGTTTTTGTGCCAGTACCATACTGTTTGGATGACTGTAGCTTTGTAATATAGTCTGAAGTTAATGAGCCTGATTCCACCAGGATTGCTTTTGCTGTTCGGAGTCTTTTATTTTCCATAGGAATTAGAATATTTTAAAATTACTATTCTGTGAAAAAAGCTGTTGATAATTTGATAGGGATTGCACTGAATCTGTAGATTGCCTTGAGTAGTATGGGCATTTTGACAGTATTGATTCTTCCAGTCCAAGAATATGGTGTCTCTTTTCATCTCTTTGTATCATTTATTATTTATCTTATTTGTGTCTTATAGTTTTCAAAGTACAATTCTTTTATCTCTTTAGGTAGGTTTAATCCTAGGTATTTTATTCTTTTAATGTGATGGTAAATGGGATTGTTTTATTGATTTCTCTTTCTTATCTTTTGTTGTTAGTGTATAGAAATGCAAGACATTTCTATGTATTAATTTTGTACCCTGCAACTTTTGTTGGTGTCTCCAACAAAAATCCCAGCTTATGTTAAGTAGAAGTGAAATATAAAGGAAAATAGATTTAAGCAAAACTTGTGAAAAGGGGTCTGTTATGAATAACACAAGCTGGAATCAAGATTGCCGGGAGAAATATAAATAACCTCAGATATGCAGATGACACCACCCTTATGGCAGAAAGTGAAGAGGAGCTCAAAAGCCTCTTGATGAAAGTGAAAGAGGAGAGTGAAAAAGTTGGCTTGAAGCTCAACATTCAGAAAACGAAGATCATGGCATCTGGTCCCATCACTTCATGGGAAATAGATGGGGAAACAGTGGAAACAATGCCAGACTTTATTTTTTTAGGCTCCAAAATCACTGCTGATGGTGATTGCAGCCATGAATAAGACTCTGATGCTGGGAGGGATTGGGGGCAGGAGGAGAAGGGGACGACCGAGGATGAGATGGCTGGATGGCATCACTGACTCAATGGATGTGAGTCTGAGTGAACTCCGAGAGATGGTGATGAACAGGGAGGCCTGGCGTGCTGCGATTCATGGGGTCGCAAAGAGTCGTACACGACTGAGCGACTGAACTGAACTGATGAATAACAGAAGATAATTCTCTTACCTCTATCTCTCTATCACTCTGAAATTCTAAGGACTTTTAGAAGTTCTGTGTAGGGAGCCAAGAAAAAAGACCAAAGATATATTTCTTATTTTGTTGTATGACAAGTACCCTCTAAAGTAATATACTCACTATGTGCTGTGTGTATGCTCAGTTGCTCAGTCATGTCCAGCTTTTTGTGACCCCATGGAAAATAGCCCACTAGGCTCCTCTGTCCATTGAATTTTCCAGGCAAGAATACTGGAGTTAATTGCCCTTTGCTTCTCCACTGCTCACTATGACTCTTATTTTTGCCTAAAAATGAAGAAAATATAGTAATATTGATGCCAGAAAACTCAGCCTCTGTGCACTGATGCTGAATCGAATTTCAGAGACTGAGTTTTGAGTGAAGTTGAAAAGAGAAGCCTTATTGCTTTGCCAGGGATAGGGGGGCACAATGGGGTCTTGCCCTTGAAAACTATGTGTCTCAACCTGGGAGAACTTGGTGAGGCATTTTATTGTAATAGTTCAAGAGTGAGGTTGCTGATAATATTAAGGTGAGTACAAGGTTATCCCTTGAGGCAGAACCAGGACCAGGGTGCACGCTTGTTTCTTGGCTGCTCCTGCCTTGTCTCTGCTTTCCCTCCCTTCCCTGATTAGCAGATGTTTGAATCTGCCCTTTGGGAGTCAAGGAAGGTCATGGAGGCTGGATCTGTTCCCTACAAACACAGACTAGGGGACACAGAAATACTTCCATACCCAGGAGCCCCCACAGGGTCTACTTGGTTTCAGGATTTTTAGGAAATTGCCAATACTCAAGATACCTATTCCCCTTTCTTTGTATCCCAAATTGAATAATCACAAACAGACCTTTAATAAAGCTAATGTAGGAAACAAAAGTTAAGATGGATAAAAAAATAATTGGAGGGAAGGAATAAGAATTTTCCTTCCCCCTTTCTGAGTTCTTAGCTGAAACCCCTATAGTAAAAGACAGATTAAGAAAAACAAATTTATTAATGTATATGTCTTACATACACATGGAAGATACCCAAGGAAAAGTGAGTACTCAGATAGGCTTTAGAACTCAGAATTACATACTCTTCTAATAGGAAGAGAGGAGGAGGAGGGATGTAGGCCTCTTAAGTGAGAGTAAATGATTTTAGGAAAAATGAATGGGCCCTCAAGAGACTAGCTGAGAGCTATCATAGTTTGTAACAAAGCTTGTCTGGATCTAGTGTGGGCTTCTAATTTCCTCCTCCTGTGATAAGAGTTAATTTTCTCTGGTGAAACTTTACGGGAGTGAGTTCCTTTTGGAGGGTTTTCCAACAGATAAGGGGTATTCTGGGAAAATCTGTCCCTCGATTTTTTTTTAAGTGCCTACTGCCCAAAATAATCAATATGCCAAAGAGGCATGTTTTAGGCTACTATATTCTGCAACCCTCCATAATAGTAACAGATTTTTAATAATTTGTTAAAATATCTAAAAGAAGGAGAAAATGTACATTAATTTTTAATATTCTCCAGGAGAATTAAGGTGACAAAAGAAATGTAAGAGTAAAAAAAAAAAAATAAGAGTGAAAATAACAGTAAAGCATTTAAAACCACAATTTAAAAAATAAATTTCCAGTAAGGTCAAACATACCTGGAGTAACAGGCAAGTTTGACCTTGGAGTACAAAAATAAAGCAGGGCAAAGGCTAACAGAGATTTGCCAAGAGAACACACTGGTCATGGTAAACACCCTCTTCCTACAACATAAGGGATCACTCTATACATGGACATCACCAGATGGTCAATACAGAAATCAGATTGATTTTTTTCTTTGCAGCTGAAGATGGAGAGGTTCTATATATTCAGTAAAAACAAGACTGGGAGCTGACTGTGGGTCAGGTCATGAACTCCTTATTGCAAAATTCAGACTTAATATGAAGAAAGTAGTGAAAACCACTAGACCAAAATCCCTTTTGATTATATGGTACAAGTGGCAGTTAGATTCAAGGGATTAGATCCGATAGACAGAGAGCCTGAAGAACTATGGATGGAGGTTTGTGACACTGAACAGGAGGCGGTGAGCAAAACCATCCCCAAGAAAAAGAAATTCAAAAAGACAAAATGATTGTCTGAGGAGGCCTTACAAATAGCTGAGAAAAGAAGAGAAGCGAAAGGCAAAGGAGAAGAGGAAAAATACATCCATCTGAATGCCAAAGTTCCAAAGAGTAGCAAGAAGAGATAAGAAAGCCTTCCTCAAACTACCACACAATTGCACTCATCTCACAAGCTAACAATGTAATGCTCAAATTCTCCAAGCTAGGCTTCAACAGTATGTGAACTTTCAGATGTTCAAGCTGGATTTAGAAAGCCAGAGGAACCAGAGATCAAATTGCCAACATCTGTTGGATCATAGAAAAAGCAAGAGAATTCCAGAAAAAACACCTACTTCTGTTGCATTGACTGCACTAAAGCCTTTGATTGTGTGGATCACAACAAACTGTGGAAAGATGGGCTCAGTAAAGGACAGAAATGGTAGGGACCTAACAGAAGCAAAAGATATTCAGAAGAGGTGCCAAGAGTATACAGAACTATACAAAAAAGATCTCCATGACCCAGATAATCATGATGGTGTGATCACTCACCTAGAGCCGGACATCCTGGAATGTGAAGTCAAGTGGGCGTTAGGAAGCATCACTATGAACAAAGCTAGTGGAGGTGATGGAATTCCAGTGGAGCTATTTCAAATCCTGAAAGTTGATGATGTGAAAGTGCTGCACTCAATATGTTAGCAAATTTGGAAAATAACAGTGGCCACAGGACTGGAAAAGGTTAGTTTTCATTCCAATCCCAAAGAAAGGCAATGCCAAAGAATGCTCAGACTACCACATAATTGCACTCATCTTACAATCTAGTAAAGTAATGCTCAAAATTCTCCAAGCCAGGCTTCAGCAATACATGAACCGTGAACTTCCAGATGTTCAAGCTGGCTTTAGAAAAGGCAGAGGAACCAGAGATCAAACTGCCAACATCCGCTGGATCATCAAAAAAGCAAGAGAGTCCCAGAAAAACGTCTATTTCTACTTTATGGACTATGCCAAAGCCTTTGACTGTGTGGATCACAATAAACTGGAAAATTTTGAAAGAGATGGGAATACCAGACCACCTGACCTGCCTCTTGAGAAACCTATATGCAAGCCAGGAAGCAACAGTTAGAACTGGACTAGCTATCATAGTTTGTAACAAAGCTTGTCTGGATCTAGTGTGGGCTTCTAATTTCCTCCTCCTGTGATAAGAGTTAATTTTCTCTGGTGAAACTTTACGGGAGTGAGTTCCTTTTGGAGGGTTTTCCAACAGATAAGGGGTATTCTGGGAAAATCTGTCCCTCGATTTTTTTTTAAGTGCCTACTGCCCAAAATAATCAATATGCCAAAGAGGCATGTTTTAGGCTACTATATTCTGCAACCCTCCATAATAGTAACAGATTTTTAATAATTTGTTAAAATATCTAAAAGAAGGAGAAAATGTACATTAATTTTTAATATTCTCCAGGAGAATTAAGGTGACAAAAGAAATGTAAGAGTAAAAAAAAAAAAATAAGAGTGAAAATAACAGTAAAGCATTTAAAACCACAATTTAAAAAATAAATTTCCAGTAAGGTCAAACATACCTGGAGTAACAGGCAAGTTTGACCTTGGAGTACAAAAATAAAGCAGGGCAAAGGCTAACAGAGATTTGCCAAGAGAACACACTGGTCATGGTAAACACCCTCTTCCTACAACATAAGGGATCACTCTATACATGGACATCACCAGATGGTCAATACAGAAATCAGATTGATTTTTTTCTTTGCAGCTGAAGATGGAGAGGTTCTATATATTCAGTAAAAACAAGACTGGGAGCTGACTGTGGGTCAGGTCATGAACTCCTTATTGCAAAATTCAGACTTAATATGAAGAAAGTAGTGAAAACCACTAGACCAAAATCCCTTTTGATTATATGGTACAAGTGGCAGTTAGATTCAAGGGATTAGATCCGATAGACAGAGAGCCTGAAGAACTATGGATGGAGGTTTGTGACACTGAACAGGAGGCGGTGAGCAAAACCATCCCCAAGAAAAAGAAATTCAAAAAGACAAAATGATTGTCTGAGGAGGCCTTACAAATAGCTGAGAAAAGAAGAGAAGCGAAAGGCAAAGGAGAAGAGGAAAAATACATCCATCTGAATGCCAAAGTTCCAAAGAGTAGCAAGAAGAGATAAGAAAGCCTTCCTCAAACTACCACACAATTGCACTCATCTCACAAGCTAACAATGTAATGCTCAAATTCTCCAAGCTAGGCTTCAACAGTATGTGAACTTTCAGATGTTCAAGCTGGATTTAGAAAGCCAGAGGAACCAGAGATCAAATTGCCAACATCTGTTGGATCATAGAAAAAGCAAGAGAATTCCAGAAAAAACACCTACTTCTGTTGCATTGACTGCACTAAAGCCTTTGATTGTGTGGATCACAACAAACTGTGGAAAGATGGGCTCAGTAAAGGACAGAAATGGTAGGGACCTAACAGAAGCAAAAGATATTCAGAAGAGGTGCCAAGAGTATACAGAACTATACAAAAAAGATCTCCATGACCCAGATAATCATGATGGTGTGATCACTCACCTAGAGCCGGACATCCTGGAATGTGAAGTCAAGTGGGCGTTAGGAAGCATCACTATGAACAAAGCTAGTGGAGGTGATGGAATTCCAGTGGAGCTATTTCAAATCCTGAAAGTTGATGATGTGAAAGTGCTGCACTCAATATGTTAGCAAATTTGGAAAATAACAGTGGCCACAGGACTGGAAAAGGTTAGTTTTCATTCCAATCCCAAAGAAAGGCAATGCCAAAGAATGCTCAGACTACCACATAATTGCACTCATCTTACAATCTAGTAAAGTAATGCTCAAAATTCTCCAAGCCAGGCTTCAGCAATACATGAACCGTGAACTTCCAGATGTTCAAGCTGGCTTTAGAAAAGGCAGAGGAACCAGAGATCAAACTGCCAACATCCGCTGGATCATCAAAAAAGCAAGAGAGTCCCAGAAAAACGTCTATTTCTACTTTATGGACTATGCCAAAGCCTTTGACTGTGTGGATCACAATAAACTGGAAAATTTTGAAAGAGATGGGAATACCAGACCACCTGACCTGCCTCTTGAGAAACCTATATGCAAGCCAGGAAGCAACAGTTAGAACTGGACGTGGAGCAACAGATTGGTTCCAAATAGGAGAAGGAGTACGTCAAAGCTGTATATTGTTACCCTGCTTATTTAACTTCTGTGCAGAGTACATCATGAGAAACGCTGGGCTGGAAGAAGCACAAGCTGGAATCAAGATTGCTGGGAGAAATATAAATCACCTCAGATATACAGATGACACCACCCTTATGGTAGAAAGCAAAGAGGGACTAAAGAGCCCCTTGATGAAAGTGAAAGAAGGGAGTGAAAAAGCTGGCTTAAAACTCAACATTCAGAAAACTAAGATTGTGGCATCCAGTCCCATGGCAAATAGATGGGGAAACAGAAACAGTGGAAACAGTGACAGACTTTATTTTGGGGGGCTCCACAACCACTGCAGATGGTGACTGCAACCATGAAACAAACAAAAAACCCCACTTCTTGGAAGAAAAGCTGTGACCAACCTAGATAGCATATTAAAAAGCAGAGACATTAATTTGCCAACAAAGGTCTGTCTAGTCAAAGCTCTTGTTTTTCCATTAGTCATTTATGGATGTGAGTGTTGGACCGTAAAGAAACCTGAGCACCAAAGAATTAATGCTTTTGAACTGTGGTGTTGGAGAAGACTCTTGAGAGTCCCTTGCACTGCAAGGAGATCCAACCAGACCATCCTAAAGGGAATCAGTCCTGAATATTCATTGGAAGGACTGATGCTGAAGTTGAAGCTCCAAAACTTTGGCTACCTGATGCAAAGAAATGACTCATTGGAAATGACCCTGATGCTGGCAAAGACTGAAGGTGGGAGGAGAAGGGGACAACAGAGGATGAGATGGTTGGATGGCATCACCAACTCAATGGACATGAGTTTGAGCAAGCTTCAGGAGTTGGTGATGGACAGGGAGGCCTGGCGTGCTGCAGTCCATGGGGTCGCAAAAAGTTGGACACAATTGAGTGAATGTACTAAACTGAACTTAAAGTGAAGCATATTCTCATACATCTACCAAAAGGACAGAAATAGACCTGTATATTTCTAACTAGATCCTCTTTGTTCACTTCCCAAATCCTGAGATCCTTGGAAGGGAAGGGAATCAAGGGGCAGAGAGTTGGGTCTTTCTCTCTTTGGCCTGGCTCAGGCTGCTTGTATATTCTTTATAAGACCTGTGAAGGTGAGAAACAGAATTTTCAAAAGAAAACCACAAGTGAACATGCTCTTCCAGTCCACCTGTGAATCTTGAAGTACACTTAGGAGCACAAAAAAACAGCAGTCAAATTCACTTTTAAATGTCTTTAACATTTATTTTGTTGGAATTATTTAGCTACTTGGTCTTTGAATATAGAACTGTTTTCTTATTTTTAAGTGTAAATATTTTACTAAGAACTATAGCAGATATTTAAATCACTAGAACAGATGAATTGTATTTGCATATTATTTCTATATTGCTGAAAGAATGTTGTAAATGAATTCAGCACCATGGTGTTAGGGGACTAGAAAGAGAAACTTGGGAACCAATCGATGATTATCAAGGTAAAGGTACATATTCCCCAGGTGGCAAATTCTACCTATTCTGACTTTTATTATCCTTAGGATAATGTTCTATTTATTTCGTGAGTACAGAAGTTTTAATTGGATATGTCATGCTTCAAAGACAAAAGAAATGCCTAATTCACTCTAACAAACTTGTTAGTCACTGTTTATACCAAGAGGATTTCTACTCTACAGAGAATAATATTGTTTTCTTTTTCCTTTGTTGCTAAATCAAAGTTTTACACTGACCTACAGCAGCCAAGCATACTTTAAAGCAAAATCATCTCAGATTAATACAGATATATTCTTGCCTGGAGAATCCCATGGACGGTGGAGCCTGGTAGGCTACAGTCCACGGGGTCGCAAAGAGTCGGACACGACTGAGCGACTTCACCTTACCTTACAGCCTTGTAGCTTTATGTATTGTTATTTTTGTCCCCTTTTTGATTTTTTGAGAAATATAACTCNGATTAATACAGATATATTCTTGCCTGGAGAATCCCATGGACGGTGGAGCCTGGTAGGCTACAGTCCACGGGGTCGCAAAGAGTCGGACACGACTGAGCGACTTCACCTTACCTTACAGCCTTGTAGCTTTATGTATTGTTATTTTTGTCCCCTTTTTGATTTTTTGAGAAATATAACTCAAAAATAATTCAGTAAGAAAATATTAAATTTGTCACTAATTTATCTAAGAAAAATATTTATAGGTTTTAATGTATTTCAATTCTAATATTAACTGAAGTTTTATGATTTTTTTTCCTTTAATAATGTTATGTTTCTTATATAGTTTTGCTTGTTTGATGGGATGCTTGGGCAGTGTAGGGATGATTTGAACTTCACCCTTAACTGGGTAAAGTCAGTTATTCTGGAAATGTGATTTTTGTGCTTTACTCTGCCAGTGTAGGATCTTTTTCTTAAAAAAAAAAAAAAAATGGTGGTGGTAGGGGGTGTTACAGTTTCAGTCTACCCTAATTCTGTTACTGTTTCCTTTGTTCTGCAATCACTCTGATCCTCCTGGCAGGGAACAAGATCCAGAGAACAAAACTAGTAGTGACTGTGTAGATAAAAAGGCAGTGAATTCTGCTTTTAAGGCAAAGAGGGAATAGTCTACAAAAGAATGAAAATGGGAATAAAAGTACAGCATTGTTAACCTGCAGATCTGTTGTACCTTTGAAAATCTTACACTGCCAAAAAGAAAAAAAAAGTGACACTACAAAGATACATAATTATGTGACTGAAAATCTTGAAAAGGGTCACCATTCAGCTTATGGCCAATATTTGACAATGAAATAGACTACATTATTCATAGTGGAGAAACTATAGACCCCTTTTCCTTAAAATGACAGGACAGTGTTTCAGCAGTGTATGGGGTACCATATAATATATTATATATATATATATGTAATACTATATAGACATACTGTATTATTTATTCTCTGCCAGAACAACTCTTTAGGCACGATGAAGATGATGGGGTCAAGAAGAATACTCCAGAGAAGAATTGGAAAGAAATGTCGGAGCAGACATTACAGAAGGTATTCTAATCTTTAAGATATTGAACTGAGCAAGTTAAATCTGAATTTTAACATAAAGGATTATGTTTTAAAAAGAGGGCTCATGAACTTAAACCTTGTGTGAATCCTTTAAATTCAAAATCATTGGCTTACCAAAATGGGGTTAAAAAATCAATGTTAGTGAAATAAAAAAATGTGGAAACATTTATGCTTCCTTTGACATAGATTTAAAATATTTTTAAGCGATAAAAAGAATGAATTTAACAATAGAAAGTATAAAAAATGTTTACATTTCAATGCAATTATTTAAACTACAATGAACCCCTCCATATAAATCCTATAGTCACTTTACAACATAGTTATCTTCATTAATAAAATGTCGTTTAAAAATCTTAACATTTATCTTTGCAATTTTGTACTTAAATAGTAGTCATCAATTTCAGTTAAATGGGCTTGGTTTTATTTTAGCACTTTTTGTTATTGTTATAAAGGAAGTGTTCTTTAAATAGATTATTCTTGTAACCAGTTATCACTTGGATACTTAGAAAAAGCTGGAAGTGTCCATATATATAGACAAAAATATTAATGTAGTTACTTAAATTGTCTACATCTGTGGATTGATTTGTAGGAAATCTATTGATATACAGCAGATGATGAGATTCCTTATACTTCTAACACTTGCCATATGGTCAGGTAACAAAGGCTGTCATCTCATTACTACTGAATGACACATATTAGTTTGACATTATAACATAGAGAACAAGAAATGCTCATGTTCATTTATCTTAAGGTAAAACAAGTAATTGAAATAAAGTATGTACTTCCAGATAGAATGTCATACAGGTTATAGCAGCTTACCTTTTTTGTTTCAGAACAATTTGTTCATTTTTGCCAGGTTTTGTATAATTTTTATCTCCATGGACATATTATACTATACTGCTACTTACCACCTTCGGGTATAAACCCTAAAGAAATTTATTATTTCATTCCATCTGCCATAAATAATGTGGAGGAGGAAAAATAATTTTCCTCTATTCTTCTAGGTTCTTGGATAAGACATCCCTTGTAATAAAAAGAGAGGTTAACAGGGAAAAACCAAAGTTTAATACCATGTATAATTCCTGTATACATGGGAGATAACCCATGGAAACTGACACTGTGAAATGGCCTAAGCTATCACCTTAAATACCTTCTTCAGCTAAAGACAAGAAAAGATGTTGGGGCTCTGGAGTCAGTTGCTGCTCAGTTTTTAGATGTTCTCCTAGCACTGCAGTTTCTTAAAAACAACCAGCTCAAGAGATGACATGTGCCAAAGAGACATTTTAGTGTCAGAATTCTGCTCCCCTTAATTGCCTACTACTATAGCAGATCCAGAAATCTATTTTAACTCCTGAAAAACCCAAAGGAATTATTTTCATAGGACCGTGTGTCAAATTTGTCACTTAAAAAAAAATAATGCAATTGTATGAGTCATAATTTAACCCCTTTTAGTTGAGTTTCCTTATTTTACAAGGATATATATGAAATTCAGAATGGCTTTAAAAGATACTGAAAACATGAAAACAATATTTGGACATAGTAGAAATGAAATGTATGAGTAGATTTGTTTTTTTAAAAAAAATATTAACATTTCAATGCTTATGGAGTAAATTGTGTCTCCCTTCTCCAGGGGATCGACCCCAGGTCTCCTGCATTGCAGGCAGATTCTTTACCATCTGAGCCACAGGGAGCCCAATTGTGTCTCCTCCCACAACCAAATTCTTATGTCAAAGTTCTAATCTCCTGTATCTCAGAATATGACTATATTTGAAGATGAAGGTCTTTAAAGAGTTAAATTGAAATGAGGTTATCAGGGTTTAATTCACTCAATCTGTGTCCATTGTTATGACAGTGCTAGCAAAGTAATACACAAACTTCAAAAAGTCAGGTGTTTTATTTCAGTTTTGAAAGAAGCCATCTTTTTGGTAAATTAAATTCTCAGTACTGGACTTGAGATGATCTATTAGCACACAAACCAAATGCCTTTAACAATTCCCTAGACTTTCATTTTCAAATATAGGTTGAAACTTTCCTTTCTGTTTTTGGAGAAGTAAAGTCAATTTGGGAGAAGGAAATGGCAACCCACTCCAGTATTCTTAACTAGAGAATCCCGTGGACAGAGGAGCCTGGTGGGCTGCTGTCCATAGCGTCACACAGAGTCGGACAGGACTGAAGTGATTTAGCATGCATGCATGCATTGGAAAAGGAAATGGCAACCCACTCCAGTATTCTTGCCTAAAGAATCCCAGGGTCAGAGGAGCCTGGTGGGCTGCTGTCTTTGGGGTCACACAGAGTCAAACACGACTGAAATGACTTAGCAGCAGCAGCAGCAAAGTCAATTTAACAACAGTTTTTAGAGAGTGACCTTGAATAACACTTTCATAAGTGCTATGAACTTTCCTTCATCAGATTCTTTAGAAGTAGTATCTATGTTGTTCCCCATTTTAAACTTAAATACAAATAGTCTTTGGCCACCTCATGCAAAGAGTTGACTCATTGGAAAAGACTCTGATGCTGGGAGGGATTGGGGGCAGGAGGAGAAGGGGACGACCGAGGATGAGATGGCTGAATGGCATCACGGACTCGATGGATGTGAGTCTGAGTGACCTCCGGGAAATGGTGATGGACAGGGAGGTCTGGCGTGCTGCGATTCATGGGGTCGCAAAGAGTTGGACACGACTGAGCGACTGAACTGAACTGAACTGACAAATAGTCTTGACTAGTTCTTATGATTAAACATAGATTCACAGTAGGCCATTAACAAACTTTAAACATTTTAAACATACCAGACCTAAAAAAGGTATTTCTCCATTGTTGCATATGAAATTTTCATGAGTTGTACCCAATCTTAATAAAAAAAAATAATGCCAGTTTCCAGGATTGAACTCTCAAATTTAAGATGTTTGCTACATTTCTTCATAACATATTATATTTTAATCAAAAGTGTAAGTTGATTTAAAAGCTAATTCAGCAGTATTTCGTGTAGGTAACTGCATTTTTAGCTCAAGTAATTTTATTAAATAGCTGTTATGATTAATAATGAAATGATGGTGATAAAATGTTTAGAACTTACTGTTTGCTAAGAATTGTCATATATGATCATATTTAATACTTATAACTTAGAAGATAGCTGTTACTATTCCCATTTTACAGATGAGGAAAATAAAGGTAAAATAGATTAACATCTCCTGGGGTAAAGCCGTCAGAGTGGGAAGTAAGATCTAGACCAGACTCAAAATTCAATTTCCTCCAGACTGAACTCCTTCTTACTAATATTTTTATATCATCACTGTCAAAATCATTTTTAACGTTATAATCATTTATTTTCATAAAAGAATTAAAAAAAATAAAGTCCCTTTAAATTCACTCTCCTTGAAATCTAACATGCCAAAATATTTTAAAGTATATTTATGAAAACTATACAGTTTGGGGCAGTGATTAAAAAAATCATTGAGAGAAACTGAAGAGATTATAAAAGGGTGATATTCCTGATTTGCTTGTAGAATTTTTTACTAAATGGAGAATATGATTTGGTGATAGACTGATTTGGAAAAAGTAAAAAGTTCCAGTATTCCTGAACATGGTATTTTTTGTCACATAATCCAGCTCTTCAGTAAAGTATTTGTGTTGAGAGCGAACAATAGAATTTGTTTCCCAGAGATCTACAGTAGTCTGGTGCAAACTCATATACGTCTACTCTTGTTTTGTCTTTAGATGAAAATGGTATGTAAGGTGATGGCTTAAGCCATTTTGGGGAGTTACTCAGTTTTCCTGGATAGCTCCCAAGTATACAGCAGTTATACATGTTACTAAATGTTTGTTTTTCTGTTTTAAATCTGTCTTATATCAATTTCATTCTTAGACCAGCTAAAGAACCTAGAATGGTAGAAAGAAATGTTTTCCTTCCCAATAGTAGATTATAAAACCAAAGCATTTATGGTCTCACAGAACTCTGCAGAGCTTATTAGTATAGTTAATTCTATATCACATTGTGTAAAATTTTAACTTCTTTTACCATTTGTCCTTTATTTAAAAGATATATTATTTCATTTTAGAATGTATTTATCTATACCACCTTAGAATTATTTAGAAATTAAGTACTGTACATTTTTATTTTGTCCTTATGCTAAATGAAATTTTATTTTTATAAGTCAGAAATAATAAAAATATAGTAGATTTTCTTTTGGCTTTTAAAATAATAAATAAAAAGATTTTGTTTAGGTGATTGATTTGCAACATTAATTAAAATATCACATTGTGTAAAATTTTAACTTCTTTTACCATTTGTCCTTTATTTAAAAGATATATTATTTCATTTTAGAATGTATTTATCTATACCACCTTAGAATTATTTAGAAATTAAGTACTGTACATTTTTATTTTGTCCTTATGCTAAATGAAATTTTATTTTTATAAGTCAGAAATAATAAAAATATAGTAGATTCTCTTTGGGCTTTTAAAAGAATAAATAAAACTGTTTTGTTTAGGTCATTGAATTGGAAAATCGGCTAAAATCTTTTGAGAAAAGGTCAAGAAAATTAAAAGAAGGGAATAAAAATCTAATAAAAGAAAACGATTTCCTGAAATCCCTTGTTAAAGAGCAGCAAGAAGATGCAAGGACCAGAGAAAAAGAGCTGGAACAGTTAAAAAAGGGAAGTAAAGGTGTGGAAAAAGACAAAGCTAAACTTGAGGCAAAAATCAGTGAGCTGGAGATAGAAGTCATTTCCCTGAGGAGACAAGTGGCAGAAGCTAATGAGTTGAGAAATGAAAATGAAGAGCTGATGAATTCAGTGGAGAAATTACAGCATTCAGCGGACAAAGCTAAATCTGAGATGGCCACCACGGAAGCACAATCTGGATCTGGGCAATCTGAGTATAAGACAACCACTACCAAGGTTAAATTTAAAGCAGCCAAGAAAAAGTGCTCTGTGGGTCGTTACCACACTGTTCTCAATCACTCCATCAAGGTCATGAGCAATGTGTTTGAGAACCTCAGCAAGGACGACTGGGAGGATGTGAGTGAAAGCAGGTAAAGCTCTCATTAACTTAGGTCTGTAGTGGGGACACTGTGCATATGTAAAGCACCAGCAAATGGAGATTGAATTTCAACTACTGTCGATTTGGTATTCAGAAAAAATACTGTCAGATCCTTTGAAATATCTTGGGAGGTCTTGTTCTGAGCTTATTGACTGAAATTTGCATGCAAAATTAGCCACAACTGCATGAGTATTTGAATAGGTGCCAGGAAACCCAAAAGAAGGCAATGCTTGATTTCTTCCAGTGATGCTATTTTCATGCAGTCATGAGGCTTGAAATTGACAGTTTGGCAGGTTGATTTAATTTGCTGGCCCTTTGCATATTCACCACTGACAGCTAAGGATTCCCAGGCAAGCCTACTAAGTCGGTTTAGTTATCTTGTGACATGGCAACCTGGGAGGAGAAACATTTTTTCCCCTTAATTTAGTTAGATAAATTTTGAATGACCCATTTCAGCTTGTTACCAGATGTCTACAAGCTGTTTAACATCCTTTAAATTAAAAACCATCTTCACTAATTATTTCATGTATGTATTATGCAAAGTCATTGTACTAACTTTAATTGAATGGTGGCTAAAATTCGTTCTTTAAAGTTAAAGCTCTACAGATTGCTAGTTCTAAGTTATATAACCCCTAGTGAATAGCAGCAAGGGAATACTAAAAATCTGTAATATTTCTTTCCTTTACCCCTGGCTATCCATTCACAGACACACTTGAAGCACGTCAGTAAAACCGCAAAGGTAAATGGATGATAGAACACCTCTTTTTATACCTAAATAATAGGGACATTTAGTGTTGCCAGAATTGCTAACAGACACATGGAACAATTTTCTGTAATTCTGTCTTGTTTTATAGCAGCATATATTTCCTTTTATTTTCCTAAGTTTTTTTTTTTTTTTTAATCTGCAGTCGTGGTCTGTTTTAGATTTGAGATGTTTCTGGATAGTTTTCTTAGACATAGAAGTGAAACATTTTAAAATGCAGTTCTCAAACTTGTTTGCATATTAGAATCACCTGGGGATCTTATAAAAATTCCAAAGCTCAAGCCACATCCCAGAACAATTAAATCATAACTTCTGGAGCGAGATACAAGCTTCAGTAGTTTTGGAGTCTCTGCAGCTGATTCCAATATGCAGACAAGTTTGGGAACCAGTGTTTTAAATGAACATTGGTCATGCCTCTGGTCTTTATGCAGGTGAAAAGCTCCAAAATAAATTTACAAAAGTAGTAAGAAAGACCAAATCTGCATTCCTATTTCTTTGTTATCTCTTCTAAGGTTTTCTTCCATGTTTTCAAAAGCAATTAGAGATAAAATCCTACTTGGCTTAAAACCCACCAAGTGTTTATCAATGTCTTCCAGGTAATGCTGGTTTCATCTACTAATTATATCTCATAAGTTGGTACTACCACACTTCATAATATAGTGGTACATATTTACTCATGTGTATGTATATGTGAATAAATACATGAAAGTTAAGAAATACATTCAGTTCAATTTTGTCTTCTTAATGCATGTCAGAAGGTCACGTATTTTGGGAGAAGTATCACCATATCTATTAAAACATAGGGGTCGTCATTTTAAGTTATTTAGCAGTGAAACTCAGTTTTACACTATGAGGATTATGTTACATTTCCTGCCTGACAGAACAATCTTAGGAATCACTCAAATGCAAAGAATTCTCAAACTATTAGAAGTCATAAATGAAGCTTCAGGATTTCAGAATATTCTATTGGATTGGCCAAAAACTTCATCCAGATTTTTCCATAATGTTTGTCTTATGGAAAACCTGAACAAACTTCTGGGCCAACCCAAATATTTCTTTTAGATTTTCATTGACTGAAATATAAAAAATTTACTTGGATAGTGAGGAAAGTAGAGCTTGGTCCTTTATGTATTTGTATGATACTATATCATCACTACCTTATTAATATTTATTTCCCATTGTTATATAGCATTACAAAAGCATGATGTCAAATAACAAAAAAAAAAAACAATTTAGCAACAAGTGTGGGGAACAAGCACAGATTAGGGGAGTCCAGTGCCTATCAAGCGGTGGAGGACTCTTCAAGAAATTTGAGGCAAGAGGAGTTTTAAAGCACTTTAGAAGAGGCCAGGGCTTCTCTGGTGGCTCAGTGCTAATGAAGCTGTTTGCAATAAGAGGGACATGGATTTGATCCTGGTGTCAGGAAGATCCCTTGGAGAAGAAAAATGGCAGTCCACTCCAGTATTCTTTCCTGGGAAATCCCATGGATAGAGGAGCCTGATGGGCTAGAATCCATGAGATGGCAAAAGAGTTGGACACAACTTAGCAGCTAAACAGCAACAGTAAGAAGAGGCCAAGCAGAAACAGAACATTACTGATTAGAAGATCAGGGATTTCCTTTTAAGGCTAGTGGGTTCTATTTTCTAGGGTAAGGTAAACTAGCTGAAGCTGGGTTGGGGGATTGTGATCGGTGTATGTTAAGTTTCCTTGACAATGATGTATTTGCATTAATGTTTTGATGCTGAATTTGGTTTTGATTACTGACTGGGCCAGGCCACTGGGGCAACTTGCATTTTGTAGGTCCCAATATACGAATTACCTTTATCTTGATGGGTAATAATCAGCAGGGATTGTTAATACCTTGAAGAAGAAAAACAGAATTTCAGCAAAACATGTTTATCAACAAATCTGTGGAAAAGGAGACAGTGAAAGGGCTGGAAAGTACATTATAAAATAGAATCAAAATCCCCAAAGATCGCAATAGACTGGGAAGGTACAGTTATCCAGAAGATGATGGGGTCCTATACTTGGCTATAAAATGCCAAATTTTCAGCTATACAATGGGAAAAATATGAGACTTAGTGTATGTAAAAATATTTTAGGAGGTTTTGTTAAACCCTTTATGTCTCAGTTCATAATGCATGCTGGAAAAGCTTACACAGATTTAGTCTGCATCTATCAGGAGTCCTATACTTCTCATAGTACACCTGAACTATGAAATTAAATTCTGGACATAATGGTCCATCAAAATAAACTGGTGTACTTTCAGGAGGGATCAGGATGGGAAAGCATCTCAAAAGCATTTATGTTAAGAATATTAGATCAAACTAGAGATGTTTTTCTTAGAGAAACCACTGTTGCTGGTGTCATATAACTATGTCCAAATAGATCATCCATGTAGAAAAAGGATTTGACTTAATTTTCTAGTCAACATTAACAATAGCACTTCTAATCTTCTTCCCTTTATTTTTTTTTTTTACACAAACTATTAACGTACTATTTCAAACTATTAACACACACTGTTTGTAAAACTTCTTAGTCCTCTTATTTCTTACTTGTACCCCTACCCCACTAGGATGAAAGCTACCCAAGGGCAAGGATTTCCTTAAGTATTTTATTAAATGATGACTACTCATAAGAAATGGACTAAGATCAATGGGTGAATGGCTCAGAGATTCAAATTTTGTCCTACACTAGGAGAAAACTTTCCTTTCTGTTAGAAATTATTAAAACTTTCTGCCCTGGCTCAGAAAGTAGTGAGTGTTCTAACCTTGAACATGTCAAAACATGTGCTTCCTGAGTTTTACACTTAAGAGAAATACTATAGAAGTGATGCTGGCAAGCATGTGATATTAGATAATCTAAATTCTTGATGAGATTTTATAATTTAGTAAAATCTATTTACACAAATTTTCTCTCAATATATTTAGACTAACTTTCTCTCTTAACAATGAGAACTAGTAAATGTTCAAATTAAATTTACAGCTATATATATATATATATATAAAACCTGTGTTATTATTTAGTCTTGAACTTAAAAGAGGTACATTTAACAACTCTTCTTCTTGGGTTTTATATCTCTCCCTTTTTCCAAAATCAGTGATTCTGAAACACAGAACTTACGAAATTTGGGAACAATTATTGTAGAAACATCCCAGAAAATAAATCCAACAGAAGACAGACGAGACCAGAAAGAAAGTGACCAAACAGAGGACAGCCAAATGCAAGGAAAAGAAATAGTACAGATATATCCAAATGTAGATGACAAGACCCCAAAGGTATATAACAGTTTTGATTAATTATAGACTGTTTTTAATTTCATCTCATGCATCATAACTTAATTTTTCTTGCCAGTGATTTAATTTGAATCCTTAAAAATTGTTTTCTTTGTAATTTGCAGTGAAAATACTCACTTTTAAATAATTTTCAAGTACTAATTTGTTAAAAATCTTTTGCATAGATAAAAATGTAAGTACATATAATTTTCCTAAATATAAATCTTGACAACTTATTCAGTAATTCTTTTTACTGATATATCATGTCATTAAAGGTTTACTATTTGGCATAGATCAGTGAAAAACTGAGAAAAGATAATTTTATTTTGTTTTTAAAAAAAGATTAGCTTTGAATTAACCTGTAAGGTTCTTTAAAAGCCTTGTCTAAAACTGTTTATTTTTTGTGATCTTGCCAGAACTTTGGAGCGAAAAGCTCAAGAATGACTAAAGTTTATCTTAGTTACTACCATAATAAAGTTTAGATGAAAAATTATATGCTAAGTACATGCTGATTGAGTGGTTGGTTGATAAATAGTTTTTAAAGAAATCTATTTTGCTACACATTATTTGGTTGGAATTTTTATGTAGCTGAAGTTGATTATGTACAGCTCAATCAATTTATAAATAAAAGAAACTCATTTGAATAGATCTATGTACATTGTTGGGAGTCAGAAAATTATAGTTGGTCAAATTGTACCAATTGTGTTTGGAAAATATTAGAACTTCTCACTTCCAAGGCAGCCATTATCTTAATTTTATTCACCCCCCTTCTTTTCTTTATTATTTTATCTCTCCTAACATTATGGTTAATTTTGTCTGTTTTTTGAACTTTATGGAATCTATATTTTATTTTGTCTCTGGCCTTTTTGTTCAATATTATGGGGAATATGTTCATTTTTATTGTTGTGCATTATTTCACTATCAGAATATATCACAATTTATATACCCATTCTACTACTGAATTTTGGGTTGCTTCAGTTTGGATTTCTTGTAAATGATGTTGCAATGAATATTCTTGTAAATACAAGTATGGGCATTTCTACAATGAAATGCCTAGGGGTAGGATTACTGCACCACAGATTATGTGTTTCTAAGATTTTAGGTGATACTGTTTTCCAGAGTGCAACCAATTTGTTGCATTCCCTAGCAGACTATGTACATTTTTACTGCTTCTTATCAACGTGTGTTGTTAGTCCTTATCTCAGCCACTTTTGTTTGTATATTGAGTCATATTATTGTGAGTTAATGTTCTATGGTTACTAATAAGGTGTTAAATACTACTTCTTATAATTATTATTCATTTAGAGTTCTTCAGTGAATTGCTTCCTTAAGTGCTTCCCGCTCTACAAATGAATTGTCTGTCTTTTCCTTATTCATCTGGAGGAGTTCTTATGTATACTACATATGAGTCTTCTGTTGATTATATTCTTGCCCTACGCCATCCTGTGCCCTTTCACTCTAATTTTTAGTGGAATCTTTTGGGGAATAAAACATTGTAATTCTAATGTGGTCAAATTTAATAATTTTTTCCTCTATGAATAATACTTTTTTATGCTCTCTATAAATTTTTTACCTACTTCAACTTCAGTATTTTTATACTACCTTGTTGCCTTTTTCTGTATTGTCTGATTTACTGTTTTGATTTCGACCTCTATGTCTGGCATTGATTTTTGCATATGATGAATGATAGGGATTAAGTTTTACACTTTCCCCCACTGTGCAGTAGCACCACCTTTGTTGTAAATCAGGTGTGCATACACATGTGGGTATGTAACTAGACTTTTCCTTCTCTTCCATCAATAGATTCATCTATATCATACTGTCTCATCACTGTTATTTTATAGTAGTCTTAATTGATAATAGAACAAGTCTCCCATCTTGTTTTCATTCAAGAGTCGCTTCAGTATTCTTGGTCCTTTGTTCTTTGGAATCAGCTTCTCACAAACCAACCTTTGGGATTTTGATAGGGACTCTATCAATATAAATTAATAATAAAACAATGAGAAGATTCTGAAAAGTAGAGAGGAGACACACCAAATAGGGATCTCAGAATTGGAGGAACAACATGGTTGGTAAGGTGTCTGGGTTTTCATTTTGCCTCATATATCCTGGCCTGGATGCTGAAGAAATCTGCAACTTGGAAAGGCCAGTTGGTCAGATGATAAAACCCTATTCTCTCTAGTCAAGGGACCAGGAAATGGACAGCCCAGTAAAACAGAAAACTTTTACATAATAACTGCCCTACCCTAGCCAAACACCGTGGGAAAAATTGCAACCCTACCTCTACCCTCAACCAGTAAAGACCTAGTGAGGAACATACACTTTCATTCTCACCTAGCTGTAAGAAGGCATGCCTTCTCTCACTTTCAGGTCCCATTGAAGAGCCATTGGTAATGTCTCTCCCCTTTATGCCCATAGAGGCCACATAGGGAGTTGGACATGCATCTGTATCCAGCAATGAAGAGATGGCCCTTTCCTTTCCTAGCAGGATTTCTCTCAATTTCAGAGGTCAAGTACAGAGATGGGGATTTTCATAACCTCCCATATCTATAAAGCCTCCGATACCCTGTCCACTATGTCAAGAGAGGCCAAGTGAAGAACAGAAACAAGGTCATGCTCCAGTTTCCAACCAAGGTGGTATCAGCAGTGGTCTTTGGGGAGCCTGAGCTTTCACCCCCAGTGATAATGAGGTGCCCCTTACCAACCAGGATATCTTCAGAGACTGGACTTGCATCCCCAGCTGGAAAGTACTGAGGAATACAACACCTAAAATGTCCAGAATATAACTTCAAAATCATTCGTCATACCTAGCAACTAGAAACACCTCAACTTGTATGAAAAAAAGATAGCAAGAGATGCTAACAGCAAGACGACATAGCCATTCAAACTATATGATAGTAGTTTAAAGTAGCTGTCATTAAAAATGCTTTAGGAAGCATTTACAAACAGGCTTGAAACAATGAAAAACATCTCAAGAATGAAGTAGAAATTCTCAGCAAAGAAATAGAAGATATAAAATAGAACCAAATGGAAATTTTAATGAAAAAATAACGGCTTTGTGTTCCCACCACAAAGGATGTCATCAGTGCCCACCACCCAATTTAATGTCAAGACTGGTGATACCAAACACCCCCCAGGAGGGGAAGAAAGGTTTAACACTTACATAATAGAATAGAGAACCTAGAAATGGATTTACAAGTATGAAAAATAACTGATTTTTGAAAAAGTTGTACAACAGTTCAGTAGAGGAGACAAGTAGTGCTGGAAAAATTGGCGATCCCTAGGCAAAAAAATGAATCTAAACCTCACACTTTATACAAAAATTAACTTGAAATAAATCACAGATAGTGATATGTAAAGCAAATTCTAAAACTTTAAGAAGAAACCATAAGAGAAAATCTTAGAGTGTTTAAACTTAGAGCTTGCTGAAGAGTTTTTAGACATGTTATCAAAAACATGGTCCTTAAAAGAAAACACCAGTAGATTAAACTGCATCAAAATTAAGAACTTTGCCTTTGTGAAAGACCCTATGAAGAGGGTTTAAAAAAACAAGCAAACCATGATACAGACCAGGAGGAAGTATTTATAAAACCATATATTTGATAAAAGACTGATATCTTGAATATATAAGGATTTTTGTTGAGGCTCAACAGTAAAAAAATAATTCAATTAGAAAAGAGGCAAAAGACATGAACAGACATTTCACAGAAACGAATAAATGGATAGCAAATAAGCACATATAAAGATGTTCAACATGATTAACCATTAGGGAAATACAGATTGAGACCCTGATAAGATACACATCTATTAGAACAGCTAAAATTAAAAAATACCAAGTGCTGACAAGGATGCAGAGAAATTGGATCTCTCATATAGTACTAGTATATCTCTCATATAGTACTGTGAATATAAAGCGGTACAGCATTCTTGGAAGCAGTTGATTGTTTTCTTTTCAAGAAATTATATGCTTCCCCTACAGCCCAGCCATCTTACTCTTGGACATTTATCTCATAGAAATTAAATTTATGTTTACCCCAAACAGTTACATCTGTACATGAGTGGTCATAACAGCTTTATTTTTAATAGCTAGAAACTGAAACAACAAAGTTTTCTTCAGTAGCTGAATGGTTAATCCATACTGTAGAATACCACTCAAGAATAAAGAAAATATACAGGCTTTTGCTATATGCAGTGCCCTAGCATTGTGACCTCAGATTTCTCATCTGGAGTTGGAGCCTAGACTTTCCTTTCCTCCTACATCCTGTGTTGCTATTAAAATGAGTTTACAGATCTGTATGCACATCAAGAAGCAACAGTTAGAACTGAACATGGAATAACCGACTGGTTCCAAATTGGGAAAGGAGTATGTCAAGGCTGTATATTGTCACCCTGTTTATTTAACTTATATGCAGAGTACATCATGAGAAACTCTGGGCTGGATGAAGCACAAGCTGGAATCAAGATTGCCGGGAGAAATATCAATAACCTCAGATATGCAGATGACACCATACTTACGGCAGAAAGCAAAGAAGAACTAAAGAGCTTCTTGATGAAAGTGAAAGAGGAGAGGGAAAAAGTTGGCTTAAAACTCAACATTCAGAAAACTAAGAGATCATGGCTTCCAGTCCTATCACTTCATGGGAAATAGATGGGGAAACAGTGGCTGACTTTATTTTGGGGGGCTCAAAAATCACTGCAGATGGTGACTGCAGCCATGAAATTAAAAGACGCTTACTCCTTGGAAGAAAAGCTATAACCAACCTAGACAGCATATTAAAAAGCAGAGACATTACTTTGCGAATAAAAGTCCATCTAGTCAAAGCTATGGTTTTTCCAGTAGTTAGGTATGGATATGAGAGCTGGACTATAAAGAAAGCTGAGTGCTTAAGAATTGATGCTTTTGAACTGTGGTGTTGGAGAAGACTCTTGAGAGTCCCTTGCACTGCAAGGAGATCCAACCAGTCCATCCTAAAAGAAATCAGTCCTGAATATTCATTGGAAGGACTCATGCTGAAGCTGAAACTCCAATACTTTGGTCACCTGATGCAAAGAACTGACTCATTTGAAAAGACCCTGATGCTGGGAAATATTGAAGATGGGAGGAGAAAGGGACGACAGAGAATGAAATGGTTGGATGGAATCACTGACTCAATGGACGTGAGTTTGAGTAAGTTCCAGGAGTTGGTGATGGTCAGGGAAGCCTGTCCTGCTGGGGACACAGAGTCAGACACAACTGAGTGACTGAACTGAAAGATCAAAAAGGATTATCAGTTGGCCTATATTTTGCTGGCCACTTTGCTTATTTCTTGTCTCTGAATTTGTTTGTTTGGGTTGCAACACATGGCTTGTAGGAGGATCTTAGTTTCCCAACCAGGGATCAAACCCAGGTCCCAAGCAGTGAAAGCCCAGAATCCTAACAACTGGCCCACCAGGGAAATCCCTCTGAATTCTTGCTTTACTTTATTTTTGGCCTCAGAATTTACCGTAACACTTTCTCACGTTTAAACATGATTTAAGTGTGCTTACTTCAAAGTATATTTCTGGATTTCTCATGAGTAGTAACACTGGAAATGGAAGCCTCTTTTTAATTTTCAGTTCAGTTCAGTTCAGTCGCTCAGTCGTGTCCGACTCTTTACGACCCCACGAATCGCAGCACGCCAGGCCTCCCTGTCCATCACCAACTTCCGGAGTTCACTCAGACTCACATCCATCGAGTCAGTGATGCCATCCAGCCATCTCATCCTCGGTCGTCCCCTTCTCCTCCTG